>JAPYZL010112444.1:0-17180 GCA_030522825.1 Platygaster orseoliae
CAGCTCTAGCAAGCCCTGTTGATTCAACAGGGAAGCAACGCTTCGCTGATGTGAAATTACCGACGTTGCTCCTTCCCGTTGGAGCGACAGTGTTTTTTTCCCAGTGTATATACGTAGAGTTCGAGATAAATAAATTATTCTAATAATAAATTCGCAATTTTTACATTCATGAAATTTGAATATCTTTTTGTCTTTAACGGGAAAATAACATACAATTAGTTATGTCATGGGTTGAATAATTTTTTTTTCTTTCGAAAATACTTTATTCTACTTAAAGCAAATAAAATACAGAAACAAATGATAGTTGTAGAAAAATGCTAGTTTACGTAACAGATTTTTTAAACTTTTTCTGACATTTAGAAACTGTTTAAATGTAACATTGAAAGTTTTATCTTATTGCATAAAATAATCAGATAAAAATAAAAAATTGAAGTCAAAAGTTCTAATCATCATATGTGACGCGATCCGACAAAAGGGACCTATTCGGCAAAAGTGAAAGTTTACACGGTGCGCTGTGGAAGGCGTTGAACTGCCATTTAAGCTCATGTAAATTATTTTTTTTGTCAATTGATGTTTTGTTTAAGAACGATAATTTCGGAATTTCATATTGTGTCAATTAAAGATTAGTAATAGAACTTATAGAATCAATCATAATCCGAAAATCGATTTTTTGGACAGTAGGTCCCTATTTCAAAACAAGTTCACTAGCTTAAGACCTGCAGAAGTCATGAAAAAAATGTATATAATTATCTGTTTTATGAAGAATGCACAAATTCTTAGTCAAGATCATTAATTTCTTAAATTTTCTTGAAAAATAATTACAAATAAATATTAATCCAAAATCATTTACTCAAATTACAATTGTAAGAGAAAAAAAAATTTTTTGCCGGAGTTTTAAATTTAAATTTCAGACTCTAATAACTCATAAATTATTACTTTACTGAACAATTTAAATTGTTAATCACTCTCCTCAAATACAGTTTAAACACTGTACCAAAAAATCATAAGTGTCGAAATATTGAAAACGAATTTCACAAATTCATCATCCTAGAACTTATATGTATATCAATATCGAGCTATTTAAAAATTATTGATGACGTTACGATTCAGTTTTACAAAACATTACGATGACTAGTTATTTTTCGGAAATTTTCAAATCGTATGAAAAACAGAAAAATTCTCAGTAATTTCACAAAACTCAGCCGGCATTTCATATTACCTCAAGATTGCAGACATATTGTAAGTGAAATATTACATCTTACAGGGAGACTGCAAAAACGTTGCTGCAATATGAAAATGTCCCCCATAATTGCATTTTTGATGTTGCATACATATTTCAGCAATATTCCAGTAATTTTGCAGTTATATTTTACTAATATTTGGTAACATTCCAATCTTACTGCAATATTAATGAAACATTACAAGAGCAACGTTTCAAAGAAAAGATCTCATTAACATTGAAGTAATATTCCATGTACAATCTTGTAGAGATAAAATATATAAAAAATAAATAAATAAAGGTGGAGTACATAGAGGACCAATCATCAAAAATGTTCGCATCGTTTGAACCTGTGGCGTTTCCATCGAGGACGTCATCGCCACTTTCGGACTTCGAGCACCGAGTGAGCCCAGACGATCCAAACATGAGTTCAGCGGCTCGTTACTCCCCGACTTTGGTGCAACTTCCACCGTCACCTTTCCACGATTCCGTTGTCGTTCTCGAAAATTCCCCATCGTCATCGCCATTACTTCCGATGCCGGAATCAAGTGCTCGCGGTGACGTAGGCTACATCGCACAATTAGCGAATCAATCGAGCTCACAAAGTGTACCTCAAGAGGACACTCCTGAAAATTTTACTGACGAAAGCAATGGAGAAACTCTGGTTTCTTGCGTGGAAGGAGAGTTGATCTTGATGCAGGGTATACGAACATTTGAATTGTTGTTTGAATTTCAGGAATTCGTATTGTGTCAAGAAATTTGCATTTCTTAATTATTTATTTCACAATAGGATTGCAAGATATTCTACTTTTTCAATTTAAAATAAAACTTTAGCTGAATAATTTGCTGATATTTAAATAAATCATCATAATCAAAAAATAATTTGAAAACATTTTTATGATGATTCTTGTAGCCTCCAATCACGATTTGGCTTCAGGAACTGCACCTCTGATGTTGACTGGAATTCCCAGCACTGATTTTACTCTTGCGAGAGATTTTTTGGTGATGCACGATGAACAAATGAACGTTGTGAATTCTTTTAAAAACGGAAATCCAGAAATGACCAGTGGTCATCAAGAAGAACAAGCATTAGAAAAAACCCGAGAAGAAACAATCAAAATTGTAAAAAGCGAAAAAGAAATGATCTTCGCTCCTTCCGACAAACGCTGCAAAAATACTAGCTCTGAGGACGGGAACATTCCTTGTAAGTGAACAATTTTTTCGCCTTTTCGTCTCAGAATTTGCAGTTTCGTTTTTTAATTTTCATAAATATCACCTTTCATTCTGATCATATTTCAAAATTATTAAAAATTAGAGCATAAAAAAATGTGCGGAATACGTAAAACCTTTGTAAATTTAAACTGTTGAATATATGATTTGAAAATCATTTATAATATTTCACAAAGTTACATTTATTTTCAAAATTACAAAAATTTCACGCATGCAGGTTGTGACAATGTTTGTGTCAACTTAAACGGTTGCAAAACTCACAAAATGCGTGCAATCGCTGACCAACCAGTGCCCGCTCGAGCCATCGCGACTTTGCCAGGAACTTATTTGGAGATAAACAAACTTCTCGTCGATGAAGTTCTCGAGGGCGGTTTCGAATACGCTGTTTTCGCCAAACGACTCATCCAAAAACGAACCCAGTTTGGGCCTGTTGAGGGCGTGCTCTTAAAATACAATGGCGAGGCTTTTAAATTCTCCCTGCCACTTTTAATGGAGAAAGAAAATGGAGAGTTCTTTAGGGTCGATGTTTCCAATGAAAGTGAGTACACTGAAAACTCACTTATCTGCTGTCGTTAGAAAGTAAACAAACTCACTTATCTGCGGATCGCTCTCGTTAGAGGGGAAAGCGCTTGCGCCCCCTCTTCTCTGACTTTCTCTTTCAAGCTCGAGATCGATTGCGATATGTATCGACGGTACAATCGATTCGTATCGTTTCGTCGAGTAGATATTTAAATTCTTGCCGATTCCTGCGCGGAAGTAAGAAAGAGTGGGGGTAGAGGGGCGATACCACACCCGCAGAAAAGCAAGTCGAGCCACCCGCAGATAAGTGCAGGCGCAGATAAGTGCATACAGCAGATAAGTGAGTTTTTAGTGTATCGAGATTTCAAGTTTTTCTGCATGTGAATTTGATTGTAGTTTACGTTTTGAAAAGGAAACAAAAACGATGTTTTATTCTTAGACACATCAAATTGGATGCGATTCGTGAGACCAGCTCTTACATACCAAGACCAGAATCTTGTGATTTGTCAGCAAAACGAAAGCATTGTTTTCATAACTCTCAGAGATATTCATGCTAAAGAGGAACTGCGAGCTGGTCCTCATCCAGATTACGCTAAGAAACGAAAGTTGTCGGTGCTACGAGAAAGTCTCAAAGGTAGTGACAAATAAATAAATAAAAAAAAAACAATATTCCGTCCAAATATGATGATGAACAATGATTTGTTGTAGAAGAAGACGAGGAATTCCCAACATTGGAAAAATTGGAGAAAGACCTGAAATTGCACAAGAATTTAAGGAGCAACAGAAATTTTAAGTTTGATCAGGATCAAGATCAGATTCCTTCAAAGTATGAATTTTCGTTTTTTCATCTTTATTTTTCCCTTGAAAAAAAAATTCTATACCCAATGAAATTTCGATTTTCCAGGACACTTTTGAAAGTGGTCGACGGCCAAAATCTGACTTACACCTGCCCGCACTGTCTCAAAATCTTTCCTAGGAGCTACAGCCTAAGGCGCCATCTTCTAATCCACCCATCATCAAAAACACCTCATTACGAGTGCACCTTTTGCAGTCCGAGCGCTAAAGAAAAAGAGAACTCGCGACAAAACGCGTCTAAATGCAAGAGCAAGAGTAACATTGCGACTCACAAGTGTCCCGAATGTTACAAAAGATTTGCAACGAAAGTTAGGTTGCAGCAGCATCGACTGGTTCATGGAGCCGAGGATTCGAAACCGCTTCCCTGCAATATCTGCTGCAAGAGATTCATGAACAATTCGGCTTTGTCGTGTCACTTGAAGACTCATACAAGTAAGTCGTTAGAGTGAATCAGAAAATTGATGTTTGACTTGAACTTGATATTTAAACAATGAACTTGCAGGAGAAAAACCAACTTTCGAATGTCCGATGTGCAAAAAGCTTTTTGGGCAGATTTTGGGGTTGAAGTATCACATCGAAACGCACCGCAACGAAGATGAAACTTTCGATTGCCCTCATTGTCTGCGAACGTTCCCGAAGTACTCGATAATACGTAAGCATATTCGAGCCCATCACTGCGAGCGTAATCACAATTGTGACATCTGTTTGAAACGTTTTCCTACGGTTGACAAGTTGAGGATGCACCTTCTGCGTCATTCGGACTACAAGTATGAAAAATGCTTCTCAGCCGTCTCGCGCGAAGATTCCAAAAAATGTTCATCCATTCTGATCGTGATTTCAGGGAATTCCAATGTGCAGATTGCAGCAAAAGGTTTAAGAGGAAGGACAAATTGAAGGAGCACATGGCGAGAATGCATTCGGCTCAGAGAGTGAGCAAAGAGAAAAACGCTCAAGCGAATCAGACGAAAAAATTTGTGCCAAAGGTGAAATGAGTGAATTACCGAGTTTTGAAAAATTATGAAAATATTTGGAATGACAGAGCTTTTTTGCAGATAAACCCTACGGATATCAACCGCTTTATTTACAAATGTCACCAGTGCTTGGTGGGATTCAAAAGAAGAGGAATGCTCGTGAATCATTTGGCCAAAAGACATCCCGAAGTTTCACCGGACTCTGTCCCGGAATTGAACTTGCCGATCATGAGACAAACTCGAGATTATTATTGCCAATACTGCGATAAGGTTTGCAACTAAATTCATGATATTTTCAGCCGTTTATTTATTGTTACAACAACAATACATAGAAGTGATGTTTACTTCCGATTTCAGGTGTACAAGAGCAGCAGCAAAAGGAAGGCGCATATCATGAAAAATCATCCGGGCGCTGCTTTACCTCCGAGTAACCGGCAAAAGGAAGTTGACGTCGCTGGTTTTCCAAATTTGACATTTAGTCAAACCGTTGGTAGCGTAACTACTACGCCTCAAGGTTGCCAGTGGTGTCACAAGCAGTACGCCAGCAAGGTACTTATAATGTTTTCCCCAAGTTTAAAAACATGCAAAAAATATAGTACTATTTGTTGGTATTGTTTAATATGAATTAAAAAGTGTGATCAGAATAGTAAATGAATTGAAAATATACTAATAATAAAAAAATGCAAGAAAATGATTGAAATGAAACTATCGATTTAAATAATAATAATAATCATGAAACAATTTAAAATTCTAAAAGTTTTTTTAACTGTTATTCATACATAAATTTACACAGCGATCAAAGATTTATTGTAAACTGACGTAGACATTAGATGTTTTGATGAACCACTGATGTCACAACGTGGCGTCAACAACGTTTCGTTACGCTTCTACGTATATATGATTTTATTCATTTTATTGTCAAATACTTTCTGCTCATAAAAAAATACTTAAAAGTTCTACTGATGGTTGAAAAAGTATTGTATATTTATCATTATATGGAAAAAAAGCTCTGAAAGTGCGAGTGATAGTTATTCTTATTACTCACTTAAGTTTTTTCTAGATATAAAATTCAATACTTTCAGTAGAAAAAAAATCCGTTTTTAAATGACTATTTTCCTTTTTTAAGTGATGGGGAGTTATTGATAATTATTGATACAATATCGGTACATTGGCCACACTTATCGATCAGTACCAATACATTTTCTTATCGATATTTGACATCCTTACGTATTAATTAACCCTTCTAAAAATTTGTTCTGTCTACGAGCCCGATTTTCAGTATCAAAAAGAGATTAAATAGTTTCATGGGAAATTGTACAAATCATGTAATTTATTATATAAAAAAGTTATTTGCAAAAAGTATCGAATAAAAATTATCTACATGTAATAATTACTTCCACAAATTCTTGTGAGTAATACTCGTAATACTCAACAGGCCAAATTGCTGCAACATCAGCGCAAAAAACACCCGACCCTGATGGAACCTGCTGACCAGGTTCCTCGCCCTCGCAACCGTCCACCCTTAAATCAAAACCAACCGGCTTTCGTCGACGGTGACGCTTTCGTAATCTCTGACTGCGTCCCATCCTGTGACTTCGACGACGACTTCTTCGAGGCGAAGATGGTCAAGTTCCCCGAGGACGTGGTACTCGCGAGCGATCAACTCGATGCCCTCGGCCGAATTCGTGACGTGCGTTGAAAAAAATTTCCAGGATCTTGCTATTGGCACTGATTCCCGAGATATGAATCTCTTGTGCACAGCCCCAGAAAGCTGTGATTTTTCCCGAGGTGCGGATAACGACTCGGAAATTGTGCCGACATTGGAACGTCGGCGTTTTCACCCGCTTTCCCAGCTTTTCCCCCAGGAAGCGATTGTTTCGGGGCATTTTATTGGAGGCAGATAAAAGAAGAAAACACAGGTCTTTGAGATGGTGTGAGGAATGAGCTAAGGAGCGAAATATAAACCCCCCGAAAAACGAATCGTCCAGTTGTTGAATGTTCTTTGCCCTCGCGTGAAATTCGCGTTGCTTCGCAGCTGCGATTCCGTTATTTTTTGACGAAAACGCGTCCAAGGGAAAATCGGAGCTTCGCGGAAATCGTGGGATTTTTGGGGAGATTCCGTTGATTGTCGATTGAGAGGTTCAGTGCTCGTTGCAGCGTAGAGAATTTATTGAATATACACGTCCATGTTGGGGGACGAAACATAGTTGAAATTTTGGAAATGTGAAACTGTCAAAGAGTTTTATCGTAAAAGTACGTATTTGGGACAGATTTACTTTGCGTGTTATGCACGTTGTATGCGCCATTAATAGAAAACGAATTCATGTGTAAAAGGAGAATTTAAGGAAAAGAAAAGTATCTGTTTAAGTATATTGTCATTATTTGACGGAATAAATTCAAGAGTTCGGCGATTAATGGTGGATTTTTTTACGAGAATATTTCCTTACCCGCTTGGCTTATTTCTTTTATGAAAGACTTCAGAATAATTATACCTTGAATATTTCACTTATACGTATGTTTCTCACATCATTGTACGAGTTATTATTCTGGTGTAGCATAAGTTTCTGAGAAGTATTTTCGATCATTACTGCAACGTTGCAGAAACTTTGCAATCAAATTCGGCCTCGTATATTTGTGACGAAAACTACTGGAGACTTGATATTCACAGGCGTGTACGTAGAGACTAGAGAGACAAGTTTTTAGGTTCAAATCACTCAAGAAATCAGCATAAAATTAATCAATAATTAAGGTTAGAGTGAAAGAAGTTGAACAATGAACTTTCAATCAATAAAAAGAAAATACACTGGAAACTCACTTATCTGCGAATGGCTCGACTCGCTTTACTGCGGGTGTGGTATCGCCCCTCTACTCCCACTCTTTCTCGCTTCCGCGCGAGAATCGGCAAGAATTCACATTTCTACTCGACGAAACGATACGAATCGATTGTACCGTCGATACGTATTGCAATCGATCTCGAGCTTGAAAGAAAAGAGCAGAGAAGAGGGGCCGCAAGTGCTTTCCCCTCTAACGAAAGCAATCCGCAGATAAGTAAGTTTGTTTACTTTCTGACAGCAGCAGATAAGTGAGTTTTCAGTGTACCAACAATCGTTAGATAATGCGTTGATCAAATATTAATAGTTTTGAAAAATAGAGCACTTGAATTAAAAAACGGAAAAAATGAAAATATGTGTACTTGATCAAAAATGTATTATCTGAAATCTATATGACTTAACAAATAATTTTCTAATAGTTCTCAAATAGAAACATAAAAGTCAGGGTTCATAATTTCATTAACTCATAAACATCTAGAATAACTGTAATCGTTGGTTCTTATCTAAAACATTGAATTTTAGAAATTTATATTGTATTCGACTTATAAATTGGAACTATATTGAAATTGTGAACAGCGAGCTTCCTCTTCTAATGAAATTGTAACGATGAAATTCTCTTTCAGATGAATAACCAGATTTGAGGAAACGATTGCTCGCGGATCTTACCACTTCCGCATCATGAAGGCCGCTGGAGCAACGCACCTCATTCTGGTTTTATATTTCCGTTTTCAAGAACGTCGTAAAAATAAAAGTAATTCCATATTAAGTTTTCATAATTTTATGGAGAATGAAAATTAGAAAACGCAGTGAATTATCGCGCTAATTGAATTCAACAAAAATGCAGACCTCATATAATTGGAATAAGTATCATTCAAAACATTGACAACAACAATATATTCAAGTTTTCTTCAAGATACACAGTCAGCATACACATTATCTATATTTTTAATCTCCATGGAATAGGTAAAATTTTAACAATAAAAAATATTCAAGGTAACTTAATCTATTATCACAGAAGAGAAATCTGTTTTAATATATTTCTTTTATTCAGAATAATTGTTTTTTTTTTTGTTTTTGTTTTTTTTTTGTACTTAATGTTACAAATTGCATTTTTTTTGTGTGATTTTCATATAATTTCATCGAAAAAAAAAAAGGAAAAATAGATTCTAGTGAATCGAAAAAACACAAATGAGTTCATTTTTATGTATGGCCGTTCAAAAGGTAAAATCAAGACGCGAAAAATCGAAACAAATAAATGTCGAATCGATGCACAAAACATTTTCGATTCAGCCTACATTCAACAACAAAAATTATTTTTATTTCAAAGGGCACCTTCTGCGAAAAGCTCCTTCACGGCAAATTATAACTTTGTTTTCAATCACCTAAGTACGTACTAAAAATTCATTTTAAAGTGCAGTCCTCGACGGTTACGTTCGAGGGTCTTTCAGTTGCAATCAAAACCCATCCTGTGAAACAATATCCGAGAAAACAGTGATTTTCGAAAAGCTGTAAAATTTTTTGAAAATGGATGCATAAAACGTGTTCCTTCTAGTTTTGAAAATTCTGGGTCTAGCTCCTTATTCAAGCTACTCAACATCTTATCTAAGAGGCCCTAGAATAGTACAATCATCGAAGTTTCCGTCGTTTGCCATGTTGGGAATTTTACAGTATATTCGTTTTCTTGTTCGCCATCATGGCAGAGATTCCACTTTTTATTGCGCCACGTCAAGGTGTTTCATCAGTAACGAAGATATTTTTTAAATTCGCGTTAATGATAGACATTCTGACACTTATGTCTATTTTAGCGAATCTTTTTTCACAACGTGAAAAGTTGATTTCAATTCTGAATAACTTAATGAGAATACGATGTCATTTATCAAGATGGAATATAAAACAGCCTTCCGTCAAATACTACTATTTCTACGCATGCTCGATAATTATCGAATTGGCAACATGCGTTATTCGTATAGTGGAAGATTCACCAAAGGCAAACATATATAGAATAATGTTTGATACACCTGCTATAATTCTCCCCGGATTTCCGTTGCTGTACGGTTTCTTGGCGCACATTTTTCTCAACGAACTGAAAACTATGAATTTGATTCTCCGTCGTCTTACTCAACCGAGCATACCGGCATAAGTATACGTTATTGAAGTAGCTCCTTCCGGCGAGAAAGAACTGCTTCTGACATTGAAGTTACTTTGTACAGTGAACGCTTGTTTGTGCGAAATCATCGAGGTCATATCTGAAATACTATCTGTATCTTCTCTTCTGTCTTCAGTAACGTATTTTACTTTTGCTACTTTCCTCGTAAACTGATACTACAAGTTATTAGCCCCACTTTGAATGTTTGGTACATTGCGAGCCGTGGACCACTTCTTTTTTCTTTCTTGTTACGGTTGTTCCTGACTACTCAAATCGTAACTTCTACTATCAAGGAAGTAAGTAGTTCTTTATTGTATTATTTCTGGCTTCGAAAAGTTTTAAAAATATTTGTCTAGATGGCTTGCCGTTTTTTCGAAACAATCATACATCAGCAAAACAAGCATGAAGAACCTTTTCTCAAATAGAATTACCGTTCGTAAACGAATCCACTTATTCATAAAAGCCTTGAAAAAAAAATTTTATGAGACATTTTTTTAAAATCAGTTAACACTACTTCTTATTTGTAGCTAACGAGCAGATTTTGTATGAACCTTGAAGAATATTTATTTCTTTTACGACAGTTTCGTTGATTACATTTTTGTATGGATGGAAATTTTCGAATATTTCATAAATAATCTAAATTTCATGATTTTCATGTAGGTTCAAGGCAAACTCAAAAAGTGTCACAAAATATCCTGATGCCCAGACGTAAAATTCGCGTTGCAAGAATAATGAGAATCTATTTCATAAATTCTTAAAGTTCTTAGAAATTCTAATAAACTTTCAATTTGTTGTGTCATTATGTAGATATACCGTCGACAGCCTCGGACAATTTTGAGTTTTCAAGAATTTCAAATTATCTTTAATTCGAGAAAAAATGTAGTTTTTCCTTTGAAATAAAAATTCATAGTATAGGAATTAATGATGCAAATATTTCCTCTCAACATAGAATTACCTAACTTAACAATAAAGTTGGAAAAATTAGTTAACTTTTCCTAAAATAGAAAGTTTTCGTATTGTTCGAAATTGGTATCTATTTTCTTAGAACGTTTTCGACCGAAATCACAGTCAACTGTAAAAAGATTTTAAGATTTTTTAGGAATATCGTGCTAAATGTGTGACTAGCTGAAAGTACTGTTTCATAACATGAAAATGAAAAATCAAGCAAGAAAAAAAATGATTTTATGCCATTATCGTTTTTTATCGTACATGTTCCAGACTAAAAAAACAGGCGAAATAGCTGAAAATGGAGTCGCCTTCACAAGAAGAAGAGTACGTGCTAATGAGGTGAGTATTATCAACCCAACAGAAAATAATATACAATTATCATAGTTGATTTGTCAGAATCAAATTCAATCTAATTTTTTTTTAATCTCTCCACTGGTATTTATTCTAGCTTAACTGAAAAAAGTTGTATTTTTAATTTTCATTGTAAAATATTATGTCTTATCTAACAATAAGTATATGTAATCGGAGCAATCTTTTAATTGAAGATAATACTACTTTGATTAGATGTTGAAAAGCAATTTTTGAAACTTTTTATTAATATAATTATAACTCTACGATAATAAGCTTTCTCTCTATAATCCTCATATTATCACTATAACTCATGATATGCTTCTTGAAGAATAGTCATGAATTGAATTTTCCATATATTTTCTTAGATTCTCTATACGCCGGACATTCAAGTCCAGATAATAAACCGAAAGTCAAAATTTTTTCTTCCATATATACTTGATTTTATCAAAATATTTTCCTTTGTACACAACAAAAAAAAAGTAATTAATTAGATTTATATCGTAAATTTGAATAATTGTCCTTTCCAGTTACGAAAATTTGTACGATATGTATTGCATAAAAACGTGAACTTCACTGCTGGAGAAATTTTACCAATGGACAATAAACTTTTTCTTTCGGTAAGAAAGAAAAATTTCACAAAATCAATAAAAAGTATAAAATAGAACTAGTCTCTCAATACATTATTCCAACTGATGTTGCTAAATTCCAGCCATGGCAATTTGTTTTTTTTACTTTGTGCAGGTAATCAGTGTGGCCGTGACTTACACGATTTTATTACTTCAGTACGACTTCGGAACTGAACATTGAAAAAAATTATGAATGAAAAATCGTTACTTGTAAAATTTTGTCAACGTTACCTTTTTACCAGGATGAATACAAACGGTGCACATAAAAGTCAAGGTAGAATAGATGAAAACCTCATGTTTCAATAATTGCTTACAGGTCCCACTAATAAAGAAGAAAAAATAAACGAAAAAAAAGCATGAATAATTTTACACTTTTTCGAAAAGCGTAATGTAATAGTATTAGTTTTCATGTATGCGTGAAGTTTGAAGCATTTTTTGCATATTAAGTGCTTTTTTTGTCCGTATGATTCTTACACAGATTCGTCATGTATATTCTATGTGTATATGTTTTATATGCTTTTAGTGACACTTTCTGCTAGTCAATATGTTTATTATCTAAATGTACTTGTGATTTTTGAAGTTAATGTGATATTATTGTGCAGTATTTTAATTACACGTATATTAAGACATTCCCTGTAATGGATTGTAAAAATTCGATTTTCTGGTACGTTGATGCTAAAAGTAATGTTGAAAGGGAAATAAACGTTTGTCAATGTTTCAAGATTGTTTATTCTTAATAATTAATTTACGCTCCTAAAAAAATGTCAAATATTAACCTTATTACTTTTGGCTGAGTAAAACCGGTATAAACATTATTTGATAAGGTCCAAAAATTACAATCAATTTTCGAAAAAAATTGTGAAAAACTCCATAGATTCTTTGACACCATAACTAGAACATGGAAAATTTTTTTGGTAGTAGGTAAAGAAAGAAAATAAATATAGACGGTAATTTTTACTACGAAAGAAGTTACCCGAACTTCAGAATCGAAATTCTGCTATGAATGACGTCTGGTTTTGCGAATCTTTTCAAAGGTAAGTATGAAATGCTATTATAAATAGAAAAGAGTTAACATTTTTTAGTCAGCATTCAAGTATAATTAGAGTATTTTTGTCCTATGGTGTTTTGAGTAAAAATTTCTATTTTCTGTTGAAAAAGATTAAAAATGAGAAACTTCTAATATATCAAAAACCTTCAATTAATGAAACATCATATTGCTAACAATGATCAATTTATTATTTAAATCATCATTTCATTTCTGAGGGTATGAGCATCAAGCTTTTCTAATCAAAATTTTTATTTCCAATATAGACTTTTCCTGTTCTTCAGAAAAATAATACACGTTTTCTACTTTTTCTAATTTTCTTTCATTCATAATATATTTTTCAGTATGTTTCATTTCATATTCCAGAAAAAATTAAAGTATCATCACACAATATTAATAAACATACCACTGATGAATATTTTTACAAATATCGAACAACAAGTGTAACATAATTTATTTAACAAAAAAAAATGATCAATCCCGTGATTTTTTACTTTTTTTGGACTAAAAAAATTTTTTTTTATTGTATTTATACGTACATATTACGAAATTGAAACTTGTTTATATATTTGCGACAGTGTTGAAATCAATATTCATCATTGAGGTTCCATGAAATTTATAAAATAAATGACTTACAGAAACAATTATTTCTAAGAATTAAAAATTGTTGATTCTATTGAGATACGGATTCAGCAAAAAAAAAAATCATTATAAATCCATCCGGATTTTTATATAACCAGTTTGCGGACATGAGTATCTGAAAAAAGGCAATAATCCAAGTTGTAGAAAAGTACATTTAAATAATAAATCTATTATAATGTGCTGCTCTAAGCAACTGCTCTCACATTGAAATGCGATAGACAGGATCGCAACTTTAACAATATTTTGCGTCTCTCGTTGCCGGATATACCAATTTCATTTTTTGCTTTGTATAGTTATTTTTTTAAAGTTTCTTTCTTTTTTTTCGGAATACCGAAGTTACTAATATCTGCACAATAATAAACATTAGAATTCAATATTCTGTGGAATATGGAAACGCTTTTTCAATTTTATTGCATTAATTCTACATTTGATAATGTATAAGCTTTGAGTTCTTCCATCAAATACAAAATATCGCGTACAAGTCTTTTAACTGCAATCAATACTCTTTCTCAATAAAAATGTTTTTTGCAATTCTATAGTTTCTCAACATGGCATAATGCTAAAACTCCGGCTCGTTTTAAAAATAAAATTATTATCTAAAAAGCATTCTTCCAGAGTCAACATTTATTCTATATTATTTGAAAAACAAGTTTAACATAAAAACTGATTCACTGCACTATTTGAGCTCGTTCTTTGCTAAAAAAGGTCAATATAAAAGCTTTCTATCGTAGTGCACAAGTGATCTACAACAGTCTAGTTTTTCCCAGTTCCAAAAACATACTGATAGACCTCTAATCTTTAAGATAAGACAGTGTTCATTGTACAGACAACATCTTTGTTTTACGCGAAAATGGATGCGGAACAAGTGTTCTTTACGTTTTTAAAATTTCTGGGCTTGGCCCCTTACTCAAGCAAATTAATATCCTCGAAAATAGACAGTAGAGTTGTGTATCACCGTGTTTTTAAACGTTCACTTTATTGGGAATTTTACAGTTACATAATTTTTGTAATGGCTGTGTCTGGGGAAGTTATATATTTCTACACTTCCTTCTGGAATGCGTTACCGAGATCGAAAATTCTCATCATTTTATCCTCATTGATTGACATTCTTGCACTCGTATCAATTGCAGTTATCCTTTTTGTAAATCGTGATAAGTTTATCGTCATTTGGAATGATGTGATGAACTTACGATTCCGTTTCTCCAATTGGCACGAGGAGCGAAATTTCTTCAAAATATCCTTTCTTCTTATGCTATCGACAATTCTCGCAGTGACGAAAATTGCTTCCGAGACAGTAAAAATCCTATTTTTCGAAAAGACACATAAAATACTATTTCGACTTCCACTCCCAGTTATTTTAAGTTTCCTATTGTTGTACGGTTTCATGGTGGACGTGATTTTCAAAGAATTCGCTACCTTAAATTCAATTCTCCAGCGTCTTACCTAACCAACTATAAAAGCATCAGTTTTCGCCATTGAAGTAATTCCCTACAATGACGATGAAATACTGTCGACACTAGACTCTCTTCGCACGGTGTACACAAGTTTTTGTGGGAATGCTAAAATTATTTCTGACACGTTTTCGATTCCTTCTGTCTTGACGACATCCGCTTATTCGGTATATCTCTGCATTAGTGCGTATTTTTTGATTAGAAGAGTATTGACGCGGTCTGCAGATACTTTGTCAATATTATCAAGTGTATTGGGCGTACTTTACATAATTGTACAATTGCTCGCTACCACCAAAACCATAACTCCAGCTTTTGACGAGGTATGATCAATAAATTTATTTCTATTGACATTATACCTATATTCTTACCAGTAACTCATGAGTAGTAAATGGTATACAGAAAGTTCATTATCTGACGAATCATTTTTGATTACACAATCATTTTTCAGCTGAAAATTGTTCAGATATTATATAGTGCGTTATTTGAAGTTTTGGGACAATTTATCAAATTTAACTCAACGAAAATGTGAACTTATCATATGAATGGAATGACCGTAGCGACTACACCTGTTATTCAGTAATATCCTTACTTTTCGTCAGAAACCTTACAATTATAAGCTGCTAATGGTTTGAGAAAAAATTGAAATTACTGTACCTACTATAAAATAATAAGATAGTTGACCAAAAATAGACAAATATTGTTTCTACTATTCATGATTTTTGTAGCCTGATCAGAACGTACAAATTGTTCAACATTAAATATATTAACCGATTTTTGGCGATGCGAAGACTTATTTAAGAATTATATATTACTTTAAGCAATATTAATTTTGAAAAATATTTTTTTTACCATGATTCAGGCGAAAAAGACAGGAGAAATTGCTGAAAACGGAGTGGCTCACTCAGGAAAAGTTGAAGGTGCAAATAAAGTAAATATAAATAACAGCTAGATCGACTTTAACTATAGATTAATTGTCGTTTAATTTAATCATTGGTTTTTCTAGTTGCGTGACTTCGCCCTATGCGTGTTACACAAAGATGTAAAATTCACTGCTGGAGAGTTGTTTAACCTGAACAATCAGTTTTTCTTATCGGTAAGAATCGAAATTCATTAAATCTTTAAATTTTTAAATAGAAGGCAGCAAACGTGTTTTTTGGTAAAGACTATAAAGGCATTGAATATATAATGAATTTTGAATGTTCACGTAGGTGATGGGATGCGACCGTGACTTACATGATCATTTTTCTTCAACACGACTATGGATGGCGGCGAAATTAGTTATCTTTTAAGATTTTCAGCTTGCAATTTTTTTGAAGCATGATCTCGATGTCAGTTTACATATGATATGATTATCATTGTAAGTAAATCGATACAATTTGTCCTAACTATATTCTTAAAATTAATATATTATTGTGAATTTTAAAAACTAATTGTAAGTAATCATAAATTGCGTCGAAATATATCACTGAATCCGCAGTCTGTTTCTGCGTGAGCAATTACCTACTAGTATATTTTTACGCATGCGTTTGTTCAGATTGCGCCAGATTGACAATCAATATATTGTTTACTATGTCAGTCGTACAAGTTTTGCTTGTAAATAATTTGTTGAAAAGATAACAAATTTTCAGCGTTCTACGTCGTCTCTGGCAAGTCGGTGAAACGCTAATGAAACACGCATGAAACGTTTCTTTTGGTCACAGAAGAAGCGCAATCGAAACGGTAATGAAACGTTTCACGTTTCACGTTTCACGTTTCAGTTTTTTTATTTCGAAACGTGAAAGAAACGTTTTTTTGACGTTTCATCATCCCGGAAAACCAAATATTGTTTAAAAATAACGGAGAAAAATTTTATTAAAAAAATTACTACATTATTATGTACGATAATCTAATTTGTATTAGTCGTTTCATGCCAATAAGTCAACGTATAGTCCCGCCACACGCCCCATATAGGTAGGCGCTTAGCTAAACCTTTACCATCAGAAGTGACATATATTGCATCAGGGGAACTATGCCATTAGAGTGCAAATGTCTTTACTCCTGGTACAAAGGCGCCCAAATTCGACTTCCAAAGTATTACGACAGACTGAGACGACAATGGTATAAGTTGGGCGCGGTATATATACTACGCGTGAGTTTTTTTGGTTCATGCGAAAGAGAAGTGCTCAATTTGTACAATCTGTTCACGAAATCACGACGCACAAAATGTTGCATGTAATCAAGTTTCATAATTGATGAGCCCCTGAAATACGTAAAAATCATCAGAGTCGACATAATTTGGAAACGTGCCCTGTGTGAAAGTATGAATCACAAGTTGCTTTGACGTTGCAGAAACGTTTTGTTCGCGTT
>JAPYZL010112459.1:0-11164 GCA_030522825.1 Platygaster orseoliae
GGTTCGTGACGTTTTGGATATGTCAAAATCGACCAACTCTTACTGCTAGAGCCATCAACTGACAAACAGCGAGAACTTAGTTGCGCACCTAATACTATTACATTAAAAATATTTTTAGCAAAATTCACGTAGTAAATATGTTCATAATGTAGATTTTCAGTTCTGAGTTTTCAATCAACTTGGCAAAAAAATATAACATTATCATCGTGAAATTTTTCTTTAATTTTTTAAAATTATAATTTCTCAGAATTTTTTTTTTGATTTCATCAATTCATTTAAAATCTCTGTGTTACTTCGTATTCGTCGTTTGTAAGTTCTATTCCTTGAAATATCAGCACTTGATGAATTTTCAAAGCTGCAGAATTTTTCGAACATTTATTTATTTGGAAACTTTTCATACAATTCTCTATGTAAATCATAAGTAGTTATGTAATCTTTTTAATATATATATATATATATATATACAGGGTGTCACAGGGTAAGTTGCACAGCCGGAAAACTGAGAATCCTCGCAAAATTCTAAGAAAAAAGTTCCTTAGCCATTTTTCACAAAACTCAAAAATAAAAAAATTATCCAAGTTTAAAATTTGACCAATAAACGCTCTCTTACATAGAGTGGGGATAAAAACCACGGACCAAACTTTATCCAAATTTTCTTCATATTTTTCTGAGTTGAAAAGTCCTTTACCACTTTTCGCAAAACTCAAAATGAAAAAAGATATTCAAGTTTGAAATCTGACTGGTCGAAACTTCTAACTCGAATATCTTTTTTGATTATGAGTTTTGTAAAAAGTGGCAAAGGACTTTTTTTACTCAGAAAAATATAAAGAAAATTTGGAAAAAGTTTTGTCCGTGAATTTGATCCCCACTTGTCGATAGAGGGCTTTGATTACTAAAAGTTTGGCTTAAATAGCTTTTTAAATTTTGAGTTTTTTAAAAAATGGCAAAGAAAAAAAGTTTTAGATTTTCATAAGGTTTTTTCAGAAGTTTCAAAAGAAACTTTTTTTTTATGAAAACAAGTAATTACGAATCCTAACTAAATTTTTCCAAATCCTTTGAAATTCATAGAATTATTTAAAAACTCACAGAAGATATCTGTTAAACAAAAAAATAATGACACAATTACAACAAAAAAAAAAAAAAAAAAAAAACTGATTGCGTGAAAATAACAACTATCAAAATTTGATATAAAATGTATCACGATCTCTATAGTAACCAATGAAAAACTTTACTGACTTGCTGAGATTGTAATCAACTTCATATTCTTTGATACATATTGAAAATATAACTTTGACGTAATATCAGAAAATAAGCTATTAGTTAATTAATATAAATGCATATGAATATAAAAATATTATTTATAATATTTCATTCATGAACATAATAATTATGAATCCCTAATAAAATTTGGAAATCCTTCAATTTTCATAAAATTATTTGAAACCTTATGGTAGATATATCCTAAAGAAAAAATCAATTACACAATTGAAAAAAAAAATTATTTACTCAAAATAACAGTTCAACTTCTGTTTTTTTAATAATTTCATCTCAATATTATACGAGAGTCGTTTCAAAAGTAAGTTCCACTATTTCTTTTCTATCCGTGTGGTTGGTGGTAAAAATCTAGGAGTCTTTGGGAATTTGTATTTGAGTATAAAGATAGTACTGTAAAATTTTGATGTGCGTGCATCAATCCATTCAGCAATTAGGCTCCAGTTATTATGGAGACTTTACTTGCTCCTACCGCCAAATGCGAAGTTCGCGGTATTATTCGTTTTTTGACGGCAAAGTCTAGAAATGCCATTGAAATTCGTCGCGAGTTGTTTAGTGTTCATGGTGAAAACGTTATGTCAAGGCTAATAATTTCTCGTTGGCGCAAATCACGATGCGGTCGCCCATCGAGTTTCCACACTTCGACTGTCGTCGAAGATGTTATTCTTTTCTCGATGAATTTTTTGATTAGCGCCAACGAGAAACCATTGGCCTTAACATAATATATTATAATCAAGTATTTATAAATATACTTCATATATTTCACAATAAACACTATTTTATTCTTTGCCGTCAAAAACCGAATGATACCATGAACCTCGCATTTGGCGGTAGGAGCAAGTGAGGTCTGCATAATAATTGGATTATAATATTTAAATGGATTGATACACGCACATAAAAATTGTACAGTACTATTACTACACTCAGAGACAAATTCCCTACGACTCCTAGATTTTTATCACCAACCACACGGATAGAAAAAAATATTGGAACTTACTTTTGAAACGACCCTCGTAACTAAAAAAAAGATCCTAAATAGACTGAGAATTCTATATTCGTATTAGTCATAACTATTTAACTACTTTGTGATTCATATGTTTCATTTTACAGGTTTCACGTGCAATGAGATAACATCAAGTGAAATCACTCTAAGAAAAGCGAGAGCAAAAATCACACATTTGGGAAATCAACTTGAGTAAGACCTATTCAATAAACGTGAAAAAAATTTTAAAAAGTCAATTTTGAAATCAAAGATGGAATTTTTTTTTAAATCTTGAATCTAAAAGTTGAAATTTCTTTGTCAGAGTTAACAATTATTATTATCATTATGGTATCTTCAGCGGGCCACTCAACTGGGGTTCAGAGCACCTAGCCATTAGGCCCCTGTACTCTATCCCCGCTGCCTCCTCAGGGTTGCTGTCTGTATCGTAATACCTTGCAAAAGCCCAGTATCTGATTTATAGTCAGCCCCCTAATATCCAATCGGCTCTAAGACCGCCCCTCCTAGCATTGCATGTCTCTGACACGCCAATGCCTCACATGTACACAGGAAGTGCAGGGAATCCTCCTGCCCTTCCTGGCATCTTTCACACTCTGGAGAAGATATCTTCCCCGTCGTGTATCTGAACTTGTTCAGATTCCCGTGGCCTGTCAACATCTCCACCGCCACTCTTATTCTAGGCCGAGTCAGTCTCAGCAATGTCGCAGACCAGGTCCCCACAGCATCTCCTATGAGGGCCTTGGACGTGCGACACCCCGGATCTCGCCTCCATTCCTTAACCTGTTGGTCCCTCACCCATGCCGCAATGAGGTTCTCACCCTCCCTATGCGGCATCCCAACCACCTGCTCCTGAGGGCCAATCAATCCCGTCCCCTCTTTGGCAAGTCTGTCTGCTCTCTCGTTCCCCCTCCATCCCGCATGTCCCGGGATCCAGGTGAGTCCGAGCCTCCTCTTCCCCGCCACTTCCTGAAGCAACTCCTTCGTCAGCTCCACTAACCTGGAGGTGACCATACCTCCCCTCAGAGCCTTTAGCGCCGCCTGGCTATCACTGCAGATCCAGACGTCTCCGTCTGAATCTACCCTCCGTGACAATGTTCTTGCGAACTCCCTGATGGCTGCAATTTCGGCCTGGAAAACAGTGTTGTATCCATCCAGTCTGTAGACATATTCATCCACAGCTTTCTTTCCACAAACACCTGCTCCCACACCCTCCCTGGTCTTCGATCCGTCCGTGAACCATATGTCCCCATCACCTGGACCCAGACCCTGCTTCCATTCCTCCCGACTAGGGATCAGCACTCGATAGCCAATCTTCCCAGCCAGTCGGGCCTTTATCCTGTCCTGTGGAGCATTCCATAGCTCCCCGGAGCAGCCCTTCTTCAGCTCCACATGTATGGAGCTCTCCCTCCACTCCCCCACGCATCTGAGCCTGTATACCGTCCTTATTGCCGTGGCCCTACTCTCCATCGCAAGTGACGGTATCCCCAACAAAACTCTTATCGCGGCAATGGGAGTACTTCTCCTCACGGCACATATGCCCCGAAGAAAGACCGCCTACACCCTGTCCAGTCTATTACGAATGTCTTCAGTGCAGTCCCTGCCTACCACACTACTACGGCGTGCATTAGCCTAGGCACTACTATGGAACTATATATCCACATCATTTGACGTGGACCCAGTCCCCATTTCGCTCCTAGTGTCCCTTTGCATTGCCAGAAGGTCACCATCGCCTTCTGGCACTTCGCTTTCAAGTGCCTGTTCCAGTCGAGTTTTCTATCCAGCATCAAGCCCAGATACTTAACCTCCTCGACATACGGCACCTGTTTTCCTCCAACCATCATCTCCACCAGAGGTCTGAACTTGTATCTCCCAGTGAAGATGATAATCGATGTCTTGTCCGGTTAGATGTTGAGTCCGTATTCCTCACACCATCCAACCGCCCTCCTCAGCGCCCTCTGGATCATCTCCCTGAGAGTCTCCCCGTGCATGCCCCTGGCCAGAATGCAGATATCATCGCATAGCCAACAGCACGCACTCCATCTCTATTCAACAGCCTTAGTAGGCCGTCTACTACCAGACTCCACAGTAGCGGGGACAACACCCCGCCCTGTGGACATCCCTCTGATATCCTGCCCTCCACGTGGCAGCCTTGCCACTCTGTCCTGAGGATCCTTCCCTCCAGTGTTGACATTATCCATCGGATAATCAACTCCGGAACGCCATGATCTTCAGCTCCCTCCCTTATGGCTCTCCATGTGGCGCGATTAAACGCCCCCTCAATGCCCAGAAAAGCCCCTATACAGACGCCCTTCCATCTCAGCTGCTCCCCTATGAAGCCCACTGCCGATAGAAGCGCTGTATCAACTGATCGATCTGTCTGGTAGGCGTGCTGTTCCACATGGAAGGGTAAATCCACCAGTGGTCCCGCCCTCAGGTATCTGTCGACCAGTCTTTCCAAGGTCTTCAGAAGAAAGGATGTCAGGCTAATCGGCCTGAAATCCTTCACCTCTGAATACCCCTTCCGCCCTGGCTTAGGTACGAAGACGACCCTAGCCCTTCTCCAGGCCTCTAGAGTGTGACCAATTGCCACACATCCTCTGAATAATCCAGCAAGTGGCCCCAACACCGCATCCAGGCTTTCCCTTAGGATCACCGGATATAGGCCGTCGGGGCCAGGTGCCTTGTACGGTTCAAAGAATTCTAAAGCCTCCTTGACACCCTACACTCCGACTACCTTGGCTGCCAGGTCCCATCCGTTCTCTCTTCCCTCCAGGCGAGTTCTTTGCCCCGCCCAGATCGTCTCTGAAAAGTCCGGGAAGTTACTCCTCATCAGCAGCCTCATCGTCTCCTCAGGGGTCTGGGTATAATCTCCAGTATCTGTCTTCAGATACCTCAGGTCTCCCCCCTGGTTCCAGCCAGGATTCTAGCCATTCTCGCCGTGTCTGTAACCGAGCTCGTCTGTGAGCACAGTTCCCTCCACGATTCCTGTCGGGCTCCCTCCACCTCCCGCCTGTAGCGCCTCTGGCTAGCCCGATACGCCTCCCAGACCGTCGGTGTGCCCGCCTTCTTAGCCCTGTTAAAGAGCCTACGAGTCTCCTTCCTCCTTTCTAAGAGCTGTCGATCCCACCTCAGGCCCTTTGGCCCGGTGCCCGCTCTCCTCAGGGGACAGTTGTTCTCGTATGACGTCATGATAGCCGTTCTGATCCTCTCCTTAGTTGAGTCAAGGTCCTTCAGACTACCATACCTCCCTTTGAAACCCCTCATGGCTGTCCGGAGTTCCTCCTTGAAACTCCCCCAGTCCGTGTTCCTTGGGTTCCTCCTCCATATAGACCTTGGCGCCACTTCCTTCAAGGTGGCTCTAATGAGCCTATGATCCGAGAGAGTGGATTCATCGGATACAATCCATGCTCCCACTCTCTCTCTTATCCCTGAACTACAGATCGTGATGTCCAGTACTTCCCTCCTGTTCACGGTGACAAAAGTGGACTCTGTGCCCTCATTCAGCACCCCCAGGTTCTCTCCTATAAGATGCTCCAAGAGATCCTCCCCTCTCCGATTGTCGTCTGTGGAGCCCCACACACTACTGTGTGCGTTTGCATCACATCCGACTATCAGATCAAGTCCGCATCCCCTGCAGTATCTCACTAACTCCTGCACCTCTTCCAGAGGTACTTCCCTATCGTGAGCAAAATAGGCGGATGCTATAACAAGTCCACTTCCATTTTGCCCTCCTCCTCCATTTCCCTCTAGCCTGACAACTGCCAGGTCCCTAGTGGAGAACTTCTGCATAAGAGCCGCGTCGACCCCCCTCACCACCACGCATGCTCTAGGGTCATCTATCCCCTCACATGCGTGCACCGTCCCCGCAGTGTTCAGGCCCCGAATGAGGCCCTTATAACACCACGGTTCTTGTATTAGCCCTAAGGCTGGCTTTGTCTGCACTTTCTGCATGCACCTGGCTAGAACCGCCGAGGCACCTTTGCTGTGGTGTAAGTTTAATTGAAGGATCTCAGCTATGGCAATGACCATAAATCATCATTGTCTTTCCCCAGACCTCGATTCTTACTCGTAGCCCACCTAGTTTTTCGAAGCAGTCTTAAAGACCACCTCTCCCGTTCCTAGATAGGTCCTATAACCCCTGGCCTCGAGCGTTCGGGCTGAGCCCTCATCGACACCGAGAATCAGTCGGGTAAATTTACCCTCCAACGTCTCAGCGCCGTAGATGGCAGGCCTTCGTCTCCAGGCCAGCGTTCTGCATCCCGACAAGTTTCAACATCTTGTCGGGCTTCCTCTGAGGTGGCGGTATCTTTACCGTCATCTTCACCCGCTTCATTAGCTCTTCAGGTCGTACCAGCCGAACCTTTGAGCCGTCTGCGAGCGCCAATGACGGCATCACCCCCCTCAGCCATTCCGCGGACGTTTCGTTCTCGCAAACGAAGATCACCCTCCCGCTTCTCAGGACTGTGTCCTTGAATCTGGGTACCAGCCCCTCCCCTGTTATTTCCAGGATTTGGTCCACCACAAGTCCCTTGATCTCCTCAAAAACCCCCATCTCCATCCTGGCACCCAGGCTCTCTCCAACGGTGACGGACACCTTCGGGAGATCACAGGCTAGGGCAGAGTATGAAGGTTTCTTTCCATGAGTGTCGGCGGATTCCTGCTCCTGCCGGCTCTTCTTTTTCAACTGCTTCACGGCCGGATCAGAGACGCTTTTCTTCATTCTCCGTTTCCCCCGCGAAGCTGCCTCTTCCTTCTCTGACTCCTTTCTGGAAGAGATAGGGGAGTTCTCCGGCCGGGTTCCAGCCCCGCCCTCAGTTCTCCCCTTCTTCCTGGCTGAGCCTGATTTCCTCTGGAGGGGGGGAGGAGGGGTAGTGCCCTCTCTCTGCCCTCTCTTTCTCCTCACGGTACTTCTCGCGGTACATCCTCCGCCTTTGAGCACCGCTCATCTTGGGCCGGTCCTCCACCGGTGGCCCAGTCCTTTCTCCTCCCCCAACTTCCATCGGCATCTCCCCGGAAGTTGAGGACTTCTCTTCCACAGCGGGTTCCAGCCCCTGCTGCTCCTTGTCGGTTTAGTTTTCAATACTTGTGTTCATTTTGGTCCCACGAGTACTTGGGGTGCATGAAGGACCACATGCGCTCCCCCATGCGCAAGTTAGGCTTGCTACCGAGTCTCGAAAGCCTCGGCAGCTACTGCAGGAGGTCGCCTGGTATCCTGCAGGAACCGTTAGAAGACTCCACACCCAGGAGCCATTCATCCCTTGGCACGGTATTCTGACACCTAGGATTGGGGCACAGTGGCTGCCTACTAGAGGACAGCTACCCAATGATGCGCTGTGCGCCAAATCATCGGGAGGCCGCTTCTTTGTCGTTTCCGACTCCCTTTCCTCCAACCCGCCTCTTCCCCCGTCAGGGCAAAACCCCAGCAGGCCCGAAGAGGCTAAGTTTAAAGTCGGTGCACCTGTCATTCGCACGTCCGTTTAAGGGAAAGGACCGTTTATAGATCCCCCCTTCCATGAGCCCGTTTATAGGGTTGCCCGTTCACTCCCAGCTGCCACCGCGGGAGCCGGCTACTTAAGCCCCCGGACCACAACAAGGTCCTGCGACCCCTACCGGGGGCAGGGTTAACAAATAACATCAAGAAAAAATGGAAAATTTTTATTTTATAGATTGAATCCTACTCACATCGACCAAGCAGTGAACTTTTACAAGATGGCTCTGGAGAGGCATTTGACGAGAGGAAGAAAAGTAGATCTTAATTACGCAGCTTGTATTTACCTGACATGTCGCCTGCAACAAACGCCACGTACAAATTTTACAAACTTTTTTCTCATCGTTTAAAAAAAATACTTTTTGTGTTCAAAGTATTTCATTTAAAATAGTTGACGTATATCTCCAAAGCTACCATATATTATTTTGAAAAACCCTGTTTAAATTCTGAATCACTATTCGACCAATACTAAAATTTTATTTGCTAAAGTAAAAAAATTCCACAGATTTGCTGATCGACATCAGCGACATTTTCCAAATTTGCGTGGAAGAACTGGGACGGACGTACCTATTATACGCCCGAACTCTTGGCTCTTCTGGAATTCCTTCAGTCGGTGAGTGTATCATTTAAAAATTTTTTTACAGTACTAGTACAGTTATAGCGTCATTATCGTACTGTTTCACGGTATGAAAACGCTATAACCGTACTCGCACTGGAATTCTACTTGAATTTTAGTTTCCGGGAAAAAACCGGGAATTCTACTTGAATTTGTCGAAACCTCCGGGAATTTCTCCTGACTCAATTAATGCGTATTCAAAACTTTAAATTTATTCGCAAAAAATAGATGGAAGATTGTTCGGCACATACAAAATGGCCGAAAAAACGTTCTAAAAGTTATATATATATATGAATAGTCATTTACAGGCATTAAATACAAACTCATTGAAACCTGTTGGTAAATGTTTCAGATCCGTGTATTTACATAATGAGATACGCGGGCAGTTTGAAATTCGGTGACAAGAAACACAGTGTCGTCAAAAATGCGCTACGCATGGTCAAGCAAATGGAGACGAACAACATGGCCACTGGCTGCAGATCTTCGGGATTGTGCGGCGCAGGTACATTTTTTTTTCTCTTCAATTCTTTTCAACAATTCAATAACAAAACCAAAATACTCGTAATTCTTTTTTTGTGATGAGAAATCAGTCGTATGACGAATTAAAAAAAGAATTTTAATGTTCGTTCTTTTATTCTTCCTATTATTATATGTCGTATGACGATCAATTTTTGGAGCCTGTTTCTGGAACATCCACAATGTATATATAATAATTATCTGAAAATAGAAATAAATATACGTACATATAATAATTTAATAATAAATTGAAAACTGAGCGTCTTACGACATGGAATATCAATAATGTTCATCACTTATTTGCTAACCATCCAAGTAATGATGGAAATTGTAAAATTTTTGAAGGGTTTTACATTTTTAATAAAACACTCGGCTTGAGCTTTGAGATACTTCATTATGAGAAATGATGAACCATATTTTATGTTATTTAGCACTCCTCATAGCAGCCAGAATGCACGAGTTTAACAGGTCGGTCGCGGACATTGCTAAGGTCGTGAAAGTCCATGAGTCCACATTAAGAAAACGGTATAAATGCCTTAGAATGTTTTTTACTTTGCATGCTCTGTTTCCCATGGCAAATTCATATTCGACCAGTTTTAAGTTGTTAAGTAAAATATAACTTTTTTTTTAATGTACAAATTCCTGTAAAATAAGAGAACTCATGCTTTCTACTTTTATTGAGTACTTTCTAGCTGCAGTATTTATTCGTTAATACGAGGGTCGTTTCAAAAGTAAGTTCCACTATTTTTTTCTATCCGTGTGGTTGGTGGTAAAAATCTAGGAGTCTTTGGGAATTTGTATCTGAGTGTAGTGATAGTACTGTAAAATTTTGATGTGCGTGCATCAATCCATTCAACAATTAGGCTCCAGTTATTATGGAGACTTTACTTGCTCCTACCGCCAAATGCGAAGTTCGCGGTATTATTCGGTTTTTGACGGCAAAGTCTAAAAATGCCATTGAAATTCGTCGCGAGGTGTTTAGTGTTCATGGTGAAAACGTTATGTCAAGGCTAATAATTTCTCATTGGCGCAAATCACAATGGACCACGAAGCGGTCGCCCATCGAGTTCCCGCACTTCGACTGTCGTCGAAGATGTTATTCTTTTTTTGATGAATTTTTTGATTAGCGCCAACGAGAAACCGTTGGCCTTAACATAATACATTATAATCAAATATTTATAAATATACTTTATATATTTCACGATAAACACTATTTTATTCTTTGCCGTCAAAAACCGAATGACACCGCGAACCTCGCATTTGGCGGTAGGAACAAGTGAGATCTGCATAATAATTGGATGATAATTTTTGAATGGATTGTCACACGCACATAAAAATTTTACAGTACTACCACTACACTCAGATACAAATTCCCTACGACTCCTAGATTTTTATCACCAACCACACGGATAGAAAAAAATATTGGAACTTACTTTTGAAACGACCCTCGTAATACAGTTTTTATAGCCGTAAAATAGTTTTTATAGGCTGCTAAAGTTATACAAAAATGAATTTGTGCATTTACAGTTTGAAAGAGTTTGGAGATACACCTTTGAGCCGTTTGTCAACAGGACAATTGTAATAGTGAACAACATGATCCGCCATCGTTCAAAGCTGCCAGGAAAAAAGATCGAGAAATTGCAAAGATTTTGACAATGACTTATTTTTGAGAAGAAAATGAAAATAAAAAAAACTGAAAAGAAATGACTGATTTTTCCTTCTTTTTCTCTCCTTTTTTTCGATTCAGTGACGTTGCCCCTTCTTTTGTAAACAACTGATATTTATATAATTTGTCAAATTAAATCTTAAACCATATAGAGCATGGACCGCGCGTCCGCATATCTCGCCTGTAGTAAAAGCTGGTCCCCACATAGGAGCTGGGCCAGAGGTACAAGTGCCTTTGGAGGGGGCCCCTCCTCCGATCCCTGCCCTTCCCCCTTCCTATCCCTTCTATTCTCCTAAAGCCCCTCCCCAACCCCCACTTGAGTAGAAATTCGTAGAAATTACCTCTAGCCCATCTCCTATGTAGGAACCCGCCGTCATCTCTGATAAGTAGTCCATGCTCTATATGGTCTAAGCATTCAATGCTGCATCATGAGCATATATGTAATCATGAGTGACACAAATTGCAGCACAATTCGCCAAAGATACGTTAGTAAAATCCTACGTTTTTGTATACCCGTAAAACCAAAAAGATCAAGACCTACCCAAGTCTTGCCCAAGAGTCTTGACTACTATCTTGTTCAAGTCTGTACCAAGACTACTTCCGCAT
>JAPYZL010112485.1:0-11592 GCA_030522825.1 Platygaster orseoliae
TTCTTGATCAATTTCGTCACCACTACAGAAAATCAATGACTGTCATTTCCATTCTCAGTGACAACAAATAAGTCTATAAAAGAGGCGGCTTCTTTTTTGAAGTAAATTTTTTATTGAAACAAGTGTGTTTGTTAATAAATGATTGGGTCACAACGGAATTTTAAGTTTAAAAATAATTTCACACACAATTTTTTTCATGCTATTTTAGGGACACTTTTAACTCAAAAAGGCCATCATAGTAAATATATAAATTATCTATGTCCATCGTAAATCTATCAGTAGTTAAATAATATATTCAGTGGATTTTACAGATTGCAAATATATTTTATGACCTCCCTCCTATACGATGCACAGAACTATAACTAAAAAATAGGAAAAAATTTTCTTGCCGTCTATAATGCGGCTGAATGCAGTTACAAGAAAAAATTAATTCTACGCTACTGCCACCGGCGAGTGGTGGGGGCCCGCTTTAGCTTGGACGCCTAAACAAGTCATTCAAAGTCATTCACGAAATGTAGAAGCCGACGGAGATGTATTGCGTGAATGTAAAAGGAAAAAAGCAACTCACAAGTAGTTCAGAGACCAATCAATCGAAAAATAGAATTCGACATAAGAAGAGGATTTGTAAATTTGATAATGCAACTGATTCAAATGATTGATTTTCAGATAGTCAAGTAGAAATATCAGATTTCAGAATTTACTCACAGGTTTTATTGGAAAAGGGGAATTTTGAAAATAATAAGAGGCCATTATCAGAGAAAATTGATACTACAATAGCAGAAAAAGTTTTTGAAAATGACTCAGAGGATTTTGTAAATACAAAAAAGGACAAAAATTTTAATAACATTGAAACAGGCAATTTTATTGGACTTGGATGGAAAGAAAGTTTCCCCGTAGAATCGGATTATATAATTTGGGTAATACATGCTATTTAAATAGTACATTGCAGGCATCATTTCATGTCTCAGTTTTTTCTAGTTGGCTTTTGAACATTGAGAATTGCATCAACAAAAATACTTAAATATAACGCGGATGTTTTATCTGTATTGTGGCAGAAACATTACGTAACTCACACAGGAAAGCAGGTGAAGCGATTTAACCAGATATGATTTAGAACAGGTTGAACAATAATTATTATCTAGGAATAATTCCTGGTAAACAACAAGATGCTGATGAAATTTTAAGACACATTCTTGAAAAAATGGCTTTGATTTGTAGAGAACGACATCGAGTTACTTACAATATTAATTTTATCAAACTATTTTTCAATATTGAATTGGAAACTGAAATAAAATGTAAAAGATGTAATTCAAAATGCATCACCAGAACATATATAATTCAAATTAAATTACCAATAATAGAAACGAATGCAGTAGGAGAAAAAACCGAAAACTATTTCGAATCAGAAAATAAAAATGAAAAAGATTATTTGTACTTGTGAAGAATGTGAAATTAAAGTTCCATCTACATTTCAAATATATTTGAAAACACCTCCAAAAATCTTATGTTTTTTATTAAACAGGTTTGACAATTCATGCAATAAAATTAATAAACACATTAAATTTTAAATGAGCATCGATATTAAAAGTCGAAAATTCGATAAAAAATAAACATTTCAATACAAAATAATTTCTGCTATAATTCACGGAGAAAAATCTTCACATAATGGTCATTACATAGTTATCGCTCGAAGAGCACCAATTCAATACTACATATTTAATGATGAAATAGCTTCGAAGACAAATCCTAATAATTTAATAGTTCACAAGCTTATATTTTATTTCATGAATTAAATCTGAATCAAACTTTTCATTTGAGTCAATCCATTTAAGAGGAAAAAGTAAATAAAAATGAAAAAGAAAAAGAAACAGAACAAATACATAAAAAATCAAGGTACAAACAAATTACATCAATTAAGGGGTGAAACTTTTATAGACGGTTAAAATCTTCGCTGAACTTTGCGTGTGGATTAGAAAAAAAGTATAAAACTAGAGCAATGAAATTTTACACAAATGTAGTTGATTTAATAAAAAAAAAAAAAAAAAAATAACATGGAACTACATCTGGTATGTGAAACCAAACTGGTGTAATGAGTGCCCAAACTGGACCCTGCGCTTCATGCAAGTGCAAATAGCAGGCGGAATTACGAAAAAACTGATCAATCGATTTTGACAATTTTTTTTCAAATGAAAGCTTAACTTTCATTTTTATTCAATTTAAAATCAATCGAGGGCGTCGTTGATATACCATATGTATGTTCAAATTTTACGTTTTTGAAGTGGTAGCCATGGTTAGTAACGCGTCGGTCGCACTCTCGTGGCGAAAAAAAATTTGAAAATATGCCAAGAATGCGAAAAGTAATTATAGTAGGACCCCTCCTCCCTTCTTCTGAAAAATCCCCTGCTCCCCCCGCCCCTCGCCCCTTTTCCTCACACATCCGCCGAATATCGTTGATGAACAACCTTAATAGTAGTTTCGGGTGAACGTATAACGAAAAAACTAAGATACAAAAGCCACCTCAACAGCAAATGCGAGAGTAGGTAATAAGAATAATAAAATACAACAGCATTGGAATCAGTGCAGAATTAATATGCAAGGAAAGATTGACACTGTCAATCAACCGTAGAAATTGGCTGAAAAATATTATTGTTGAGTATTAACTAGAAAAGTGTGAATTTTTTAAATTACTCATTGTCTGCGAAAAACAAGAATAGGTTTAATAATAGTTGCGGGATAATGTGATGAAAAAAAGAGATTTGAAAGTATTGAAATCAATTCTAAATTGATATACTGAGAAATTATGTTTTAGTTAAAATTAATTTTATTATGTCAAGAAATAGTATTTTGCCTTCATATATTCTAATCCCGCAGATATTATGTGAAATGCCATTAAACTTGGGCGATGAAAATAAACACTGAGCGACTGAGCCTAAGATTTTCACACGGAATACACACATATGGTTTAAACTTGCTCAAATGAAAATTTTGTCAGAATCGAATCATCTCGAAAATAGAAGTAGGATAAAATTAATTCGTGGGCTGCTGTACAAGAAACAACCTCTCTCGTTATGTAAATTATGTTCATTACAACAAAAAATATAATAATATTGTTTAACTCAACATTGTCATTAATCGGTGGCTGTTGATTTGTGCCACTATACCGCAAGTTTGTTACTAGGATATAATAATTAATAAAACATAATCAAAGTTGTACTCGATGAATGTCACTAACTGGCATTCATTATTTTCGCTTTTTATTTATTGCGTATTTATTAGATAAATCAATGAATATAGGACAGCTCTTCGTTTAAATATTTTTACCGCATCCTCAAATACTAACCTGTTCCACAACTCTGAAACAATAATTTTGTTACAGAGGCATTCATTAACCTCGTTTTTTAAAAAGGGCTATTTTTCAAATTCATGGCAGCAGCCCACGAATTAGTTTAATCTTGCTTTTCTTTTCGAGACGATTAGATTTTGACAAAACTTTCATTTAATAAACCATGTGTGTATTCCATGTGAAACTCTTAGGCTCGGTAACTTCGGTGTTTATTTTCATCGCCCAAGTATAATGGCGTTTCATATAATATCTGCAGGATTGAAATATATAAAGGCAAGATGCCCTTTCCTGACATTATAAAATTCATTTTAACTGAAACATAATATCTCAGTATAATAATTTAGTATTGATTTAAATACTTTTCAATCTCTTTTTTACATCACATCATCCCGCAACTATTGTTTGATTATTTTTGTTTTTCGCAGACAATGAGTAATTTAAAAAATTCAAACTTTTCTAGTTAATACTCAACAATAATATTTTTCAGCCAATTACTACGATTGATCGACAGTGTCAATTTTTCCTTGTATATTAATTCTGCACTGATTTCAATGCTTTTGTATCTTAGTTTTTTCATTATGCGTTACCTCGCAACTACTATTACGATTGTTCATTAACGATGTTCGGCGAGTGTGTGAGGAGGGGGGGGGGGTGTAAAGGATTTTTTAGAAGAAGGGAGAAGGAGAATTTTTATGAATTCTGGCTGTTATACATTAGCAATCTTTGGAGAGGGAGGGGCGAGGGGGGGGGTTCAAGGGGATATCATTTCTTTTTTTATTCTTCAAAATTTGTCGTTCGAAAGACGTCTGAAAACCTGTCATTGGAAAATGCGAACGGTATAGTTATTACAATGCAATTAAATTAGAGATCGTAATATAATGATGAAATAGTGAATATTACTTTTTTTCGGCAACTACAACAATTAAGTGCTTATCTCCCACTTCTCTGTATGAAAAAAAATGCTATATTCATCTGTGAAGGAAGTTATAGCTCTTGGTATCTATTTTTAATCGAGTATTTGATATTAGGTGCTTTCCTCATTTTTGGCATTATAAAAACAACATTTACTCATTTCTTATATATTTTGACCATTCAAATGATATCTTTGCACTTGAAAATGCATGCGTAAGAGTAATATTAATAAGATCATAAAACTTCGAAAAAAATCTTTTGCATGTTGTCAATGCCCGAGGAGGTTTTTAAAAACATGCTCCTGTTTTGCACTGATTTTGCACCCGTACTGGTGCAAAAACAGTGTAAGTAGGATTAGCAGAGTATTTCTCCAAAAGATTTCGTTTTTACAAAAATTTAATGATTCTCCTTGTTGTTCAGTTTGTTGAGAAACAAATTGACATTATTTTGGAAATTCGAATTTGTTGCAACAACTCTTTCAAACAAATCATCACAATATCGTGTTTCTGTAAAATATGTATGCTTGTTATGGTTTTTTGAATCGCTGGACTAGTATTTGACATAAATTTTGTGAAATTTATCAATTTCAACAATTCATCCAAACGAATCATTGCAATATTTATTTTCTGAAAAATATATGTCATTCCCATGGTTTTTTTTGCTCAGTATGGTTCTGACATTATTCGTGTAAAACTCTTTTATTTTAAATATTTGTTAAAATATATTTTGTAAGTTATTTCATACAAGATATATGTACTTTGCATTCTTAATGTGTGTAATGTTATCCCTAGCAATCTTGAATTTTATATGTAACCATGAAATTGACATATATGTGGTGAAAATAAAATCGTTAGTAAATTTGTTTAAGTAAGTAATTCAAACAATAGATTTTCACAAAAACAATCTAAAATTCCAACTCAGTAACCGAAATACCATAAAATGGATACATCTGTTGTGAAAATAGAATCGTTCGTAAGTTTGTTTACTTAAATTATTCAAACAAAAAATTTTTACAAAAAAAATGTCAAATTTGTTTGAATAAATTGTTTCAACAAAACAATTTCATAAAAACAATGCCAAATCTTTACGCAACAGGCAAAAAAAAATATAAAAATGACATAATCTTGCAGAAAGTAAATTTCGCGATTTTTGTTTTAATAAAAATTGCGAAAATATCCTACTGGTAGTAGGATTATCACAAATAGTAACCAATAGTAACCAAATAGTAGCATATGGGTTACTATTGGTTATTATTGGTTACTATTTGTGAAAATCCTACTGCCAGTAGGATTTTTTCGCAAGGGAAGTATGGATAATAAAGGTTACTACTCAGCATCAAATACAATACCTGCAATATCAATAAAAAATTTATAAATTAACAGGTTGCAGTTATGTTCTACTATTCGAAATCTCTCCCTCCCCCCCCCCCCTTTCGCTCTCTCTCTCTTTTGCATGGATCGCCATCTTGGTTCGTATTATATCGTTGACAAATGACAAAAGACAAATGACTCGCGTCGTCCCTCTCGCGCGGGTCGCCAACTTTGGTTCATTTAGTTGATATCAGTTGATATTGATATATGTATACCTACATATGATTTCATTTCTCGTTTTTGAAGTGGCAGCCATGGTTAGAGTAGCGCGTCTGTGGCGCTCTCGTGGCTAAAAAAATAGGCGGGAATATGCGAAGAATGTGGATCGTCATCGCCGTAGTAGGACTTGAACTGGTCGCAGCGAATTATTGTATGATATTTCAGTTGAGTTTCACAATTCTTTTTCGTGTTTTTTTTTTATAAATTCTATTAATCTTAACTGAGATTATTGATTTGAACTAATCCTGACGAAGTTTCGTATGATTATGTCAGTTGAGTTTGACAATTCTTTCTCCCTTTTTTTATTTTTTTTTTATATATAGTATATACAAAGCCTCGGCCTTCGGCCTCGAGTTTGTCATTCGCGCTCGGCAACACTGGGCGACGACAAATCGGAACTGAGTTGTTAAGTTTACGCGAGCTTCATCCATCAATTTTTGTCTCGAGTGGCGTATACCATTTTTCTGCATAAAAACATTAAAATTTGGCAGTTTGAGTGAAGTATTGACTGTCACCTGTCTACTGCGTAGACTGTCACCGAAAATGTAAATAAGTCACGTTTCCGTGACAACTGGATACAAAAAGGATAAGGCTGTCATTAATAATAGTGCGTTACGTAATTTACGGAAGAGCCCCAACTACCCATTTGCCCCCGAGCACAAATAGGGGCAACCGCGAACGCGATTAGGACCAATGGAAAATTGGCGAACGCAATTAGGTACAATGGCATCCTTAAGTAATTACAACATTTTTGGTGACATACTATACGCATTTTGACGAAACAAAAATTTTATATCACGTAATGATATCTGTAAATACAATAAAAACTTAATTTTTGTATAACAAAATGTATTTCAATTTTTTCTCAATTTTCTAAAACTCCCTAACCTTACAAGTGCGCGAATAGGTACAGTAACCTTACTAAAGTACATAAAATTTCGTAAAAAAATTTTTGTTCTTTGCAATTAAAAGGTACGACATGTATAACCTTAATTAATATTGAAAAACATAGCGAAAAAAAATATAATGATATCAAATCGTCGGCCAGACTGTATTAAGTTTTCTAATCTGACTTTTTTGGCACAATTACAAAATAATAATGAGATGAAAGGAGAGAGGTTACCGTTATACTCGTTTTCATATGTGACCGAACGGGAAGAAAGGAACCTTAGGGCGAAAAAATCGATTTCCGGATTAATTCACTTTCCGATAGTTTTGATTGTTTGTTTGAACAAACAAATGAAAATAAAAACACTGGGGGTTCCCACTTCTGAGCGCTTTGCGCGCCAATCGACATTGAGGTTCTCTTTAGGTTTAATTCAATTCAATTCAATTTAACATGATTCTTTTTTCAATTTCATTTTTCTCCCGTTTTCCCCATGTGATTGCTATGTTTTTCAGATATGAAGTAAGATATTTTGAAAATTTGTGATATTTATATATATTTAGAGATATTTATATATATTAAGAGAAATCGGAACAAGGTTTTTGAACAACGAGTTTTCAATAATATTTCAATAATAAAAACGTAGATTTAGAAGGGTAATAATTATTTTAATCGTACTTTAGTCAACTTATTGTTGTATCTATACAATATTGTGAACATGTAAAAATCAATTGTAATAATCAAAAAGTAGGTTTGAAAGTATAATAATTTTGTATGTCTTCGTTTATTTTATTGATTGTTGTATCAATTCTCAACACAATAATGCGTGTATGTACAAAAAACCGCAAATCTCGGATCTCGATCTTCTAAGAATTTGAAGGAAAGGTAATGTTCCTGTAACATAAATTGTAGTGTGATCTATAAGTATTAGGAAATAAATTGCAGTCAATAAAAAATTATATTTATGCATTAAATGTTTTTCATGAAATAAAGAATAAGGATAAACAAAGTCAAATAATGTGTTTAAATACTATGATTGTAGATAAAAAAAAGAAGAAAAAAAACCTGTACGTACAATCAGTTGTCTCGTTTTGTATATTTCTGTGAGGGTTATAGAGATTCCCCATTGCTTTGAAAATGGCATGAAGTCTATCAGTGTGATTGGTGTAATATTTTCGGAAAATGTATGTTGCCAAGTAGCCCAAGTAATGCTTTTTTTTCCTTCCATATTTTACTATTGAGCCTTTTAGGTCCCTCCAAAACCTTTCAATATTTTAGGTATGTGCCCCCGTTTTTTGATCAACAAAATTCACGCTATGGTTTACGGTAAGGTGCTGGAAACCTTCTTCGCCTAAACATTCGTAGGATTTCCAACAATCGGAATAAATTGCAGAACCGGGGGCAATCTTTTCTTTAATGATTTTAAAAAGTGTTTCTTTCGTCCTATCAGGTACAGCCACAATAAAAAAACGCTTGTCAGTGGTTCTCTCAATCCCTCCAAACACCCACTGACCTTCGACAATTCTCCCTCTATTATATTTTCGTTTCCCAATTTTTGTTTCATACATTTCGACAATCACTCCTTCCCCACCTATCTGCGGACTTGTATTTTGGAAAACTCAGTCAATATAAATTTCTCTGGTAAAGCTGCACCGATCAATGACAGAGTTACGCCCCATTTGAAATTCATTTTCCAAAAATTGAACTTTAGGAGAAATCAAGCAAGCATCGAAAACCACGAATTTGGACATTTTTTCAATCGATAATTTTGACTTTTCAAAGAACGTATTTGCTCTTATAGATTCTTTGAAATTGCAAATAATTTTTTTCTTCTTTTTATTCACTCTTGATATCATGGATTTTTGACAGCAAAAAAGAACATTTCCGTTTGAATCATGAGATACGGAACATAATTTCCCGCATGAAGGGCACTTTCTGTCTCCTAGAATTGCTCCATGCGCAATCAAAAATTTATATGATTGATTCCTCGTCATATTGCAAAATTCATTCAAAGTCATTTTACACCCTTGACACGGTTCTGCTATATCAAAAGATTCTTCCTGCGTGGACATTCTGACTATTCGCACCTTTAAAAATAAATTAATATTTGAAAAATTAAAAAAATTATTAAAAACACAAATAAAAAAATAAGATAATACTGCAGTTAAGTTACTATCTTCAAAAATATGTGTTTTTTGATTAGGTAGGTTAGTTAAAAACACAAAAAGTGAGGTTTTTCTAAAAGCGAGACTAGGTAGGTTTATAATTTGCGAACAATTCATTTCTCAATGCATTTATTTCCCAAAGTAAAATTTCTAAAACAAATTATTCTTAAAGTACCTAACCGCCCTATCTCGCTTTCAAGAAAATCTCACTTTTTTCGTTTTTTAACTAACGTACCTAACCCGCCCTATCTTACTTTCAAGAAAATCTCACTTTTCGCGTTTTTTAACTAACGTACCTAACCCGCCCTTTAACAATAGAATAATATTTGAAGAATTGAAAACATTATCAAAAACACTGAAAAAAATAAGATAATACTGCACTTTGAAATGTAAATTTCATATGTAAATGTAAATATGCAGCTTTAAATCATGAAGTGTGACTTCGTATTAGTAGTAATCTTCTGTCGCGCGCACTAAAGAGCGGACCCCGAGCGAAGGACACTCCCTCGCCGACCGGTACTTTATGCACAGGAACTGAAATATCCCCCCTATCTTGCTTTCGAGAAAACCTCACTTTTTGCGTTTTTCAACTAACGTACTTAACCCGCCCTATCTCGCTTTCAAGAAAATCTCACTTTTTGTGTTTTTTAACTAACGTACCTAACCCGCACTATCTCACTTTCAAGGAAATCTCGCTTTTCGCGTTTTTTAACTAACGTACCTAACACGCCCTATCTCACTTTTAAGAAAAACTCACTTTTCGCGTTTTTTAACTAACGTACCTCACCCACCTTATTTCGCTTGTTGAAAAAACTCTGAAAAACTCGTTGTAAAAACCTTATTCCGATTTCTCTTTGTTTATAAACATGATTTATCCGCCATCTTGAAATCAATATTTGAATGAACCGCCATCTTCAAATCGATATTTGAATGAACCGCCATCTTGAAATCGATACATAACGGTAAAATAATCGATACGGAACCATCGCTTAGCACGTAAACAACTCGCACATAACGTCAATAATCTGTGACTTTTTATATTGTAATTTTCCATACTTTTTATTGGTTTTCACTTTTTTAACACATCATTACGTCCACTTAAAACGATTTAATTAATTTCCCGAACAAATATACGACGGCTTTAATGAAATATATGCCGAATCGCGACAGTTCAACGCCAGCATAAATAACATTATTTAAACAATTTCCCATGCAAAAAATACTTTCCCGCCACTTTTTAAATTATCAGTATGCCGTTTCTTAATTATCAATCAAAAAAAAATCTTTAAAAACGCCTTTTTTCATAAAAGCCCGTATACGCAACAATTACCCAAATTTTGTATTAGGAATAGTGTAGAGACGATAATACTGTAAATGTAATTATAACCATAACCGAAGCAAAAAAAGCACGGGATGTTGCTTCTGGAATGATTAAGATGCACGCAAAATCTACATTACAAACATTATAATACGGAGCTATTACAAGTTATGAAGGCAGGCAGGTGAGCAGCTGGAAAGGCTCGAGTATAGATTTACTGAAAGTGTAGTGATAAGTATGATCCTGTTGTAGTTTCATGTATAAGAGCTGTAAACGTGACTTTTTCATATATAACCCTACCAAAAATCATTCTTATGAATATTAGCCCTTACCAGCTTAACAGCATGCGAAAATTTTTTTTTTTGTAATTTTTTAAGACGAGGACCCTCACCTCCAAATTTTAAGTTAAAAATGTTTTTTGAAAGGATTATAATTATAGAATACAACAATATCAACAGAAAATTACCTAGGAATTTAAAGTCTTAAAAACTTCTCAATTTTCACGTATTCATCAATCTGAAAATTAAAACTTTTTCAAGGCACAAGAAAATCGCTAAAGCTGACACCTGTAATAATTGTCACTATGCACAATTTTTTGCGATAAGTAAACATTAAACGTTAGTAATGACAGATACAGGTTGATAAAGTGTTCGAGAGGTAAATCGTTTGCGGTGACAATTACTTGATTTTATTATCTTTACGCTCGTTATAACACTCTAATGATTCCATTTCTTGAGAGATGTACTTGAGCTGTTTACTACCGTTATAAAATTACTCAATCCGTGACATGCAATTGCATCATGCACATAGCGGTACAATATTTTTCATCTGACACGCCCTCCAGGCGACCATGGATTCGAATGTATTGAAATAGATTAAAATTATATCTGTTTGAATCCATTCGAATGTAGGCAATCCAGATGATATTTTCTATAGATTGAAAGTAAATCCATTTCAATCCAAATATAATCCAGATTCTTTTTAATCTATTTCAATCAAAGAAGCCCTTGCGAAAAAATCCTACTGGTAGTAGGATTTTCATAAATAGTAACCAATAGTAACCAAATAGTATCATATGGGTTACTATTGGTTACTATTGGTTACTATTTGTGAAAATCGTACGACCAGTAGGATTTTTTCGCAAGGGAGAAAGGATTAAAGTTAATTCATTTTTCACAACTCGAACATCGAAAACTCAATTTCCCACGTCTGCCAAAGATGGCGTGACTGAGCGATTTCAGGTTGCTTCATTTACTCCACTCAATTTCATTTTCTTTACTTATATGAGTAAAGGAAATGAAATTGAGTGAAGAAAATGAAACAACTGAAAGTCGCTCAGTTTAGCCATATTTGACAGACGCCGAAATCGATTTTTCGAT
>JAPYZL010112525.1:0-15785 GCA_030522825.1 Platygaster orseoliae
ACAATGACGAATTGTCGATATGTCCCATGAATCAAGTGCTGCACGGTAATTTTTGTACAGAATTTCACAGTAATTTTTAACGGAAATTTCTTTCCGTGTGATAATGAAATCATGGTTTAATGATAAATAAAATCATAAATCCCTTGCTATAATCCCAAGATTTTTTTCTGAACATGATCTTGACGACCAAAATGTCTTTTTTCTTGTTCATAAGCAACTCCACCGTTTCCAAGGCCTTATTTTTGCGCACCTTTCTCCCCCTTCCAAACAAAATCAGCCAAGGATTCCCAGAACATATCCTGCCAACTGCATTAACCAAATAAGCGACTATTCTTGTCAAACTCCCACAACAATGGGCGCAGTTTGTCAATTCGTCTACAAATCCTCGAGTGATGTATGTTCGTAATGACCCTTGTCCCTTTAAGCCCATTAACCCTTCTCCTTCGAAAGTTGGAGCGATCATTAACCTCTTCGAAATTCACGTAACATTCAATTCTTGGGTGCAAGCTTAACTCGCTTGATATCTAACCCCCCTCCCCGCTCGCCCCTACGAACACTCCCCCGAAAATCACCCTCTTTTTTCTCTCCCTGAAACTAGAGTGTCCGGTACTAACTCGGTGATCCCCAGGAATATCCTGGAGGATTACCAACTATCCTCCAAGACGGGGCAGTTTGGGATTAGAGCGGCCATATCCTCACATAGAATGTGTATATCTACTTGTTCCTTATGTGTATGTACTCGAGTGTATGTTTCATGCTATGTACTGAAGGTAATTTAAGGAATTAGGCTAGTCTTTGGTGGAATGATTTAGTTATTTTGTAATGGAAGAAATTAATTCTTTGGTGGTTGAATTTGAATGAACGTGATTTTCCGGGAGAAGAATTTTTTCAATTGATATTTTTTGAAATAAAATGTGGTAGAACAGGGTTGATGTTGATTTTTTTCGAAAATTCGGAAATGGTACTTTTTGATGTATAGATAGGAAAAATGAGAGTTGAAAATTGAGGAAACTAGGTTTTGGAATCGTGACACACAACCCTTATTTTTATGTTTCAAATTATTTCAATATCATGCAGAACTTGAATTTGAGAAAAAAAATAAAGATGTTTTAACAGTAGAAAAAAAGCATTAGAGTTCTTTTGGGAAAGAAAACGAAGTCTCGAGAGGAATAAATTGAATAATCATTCAACTTCATCTAGCGAATTCAATTTTTAATACTAAATTTGTGAAATACTTATCAATCAGTGTTTCAATCAGAATTTTCATTAATCAGAATTTTACTCATCAATCAGAATTTTACATTTTCCAGGTAAATAAATATATGAAAAAATATTTGAAAAGAAATGAATTACAAATTTTTTATTTTTAGATGGGTATTTCTTGTCAAAGGATCATAAAAAATTATAAATGCATAATTGAATACAAACCATCAAAAATATAAAAACTTAGTAAGAAAAAAAATTTTGTTCACAACAGGAAATTCAGATTTGACAGGCTTTGAAAAAGATATCTTAAAAATCTTAAAACTGGAAATTCATCTTTTATTTAAAATATATTAATTTCGTATGATTTGATTAATCGATTATAAAGATCAGAATTGATCTTTACAAGAAACACTTTATTTCACAAACTAAATGTTGAAAAATTTGTGACCATCAAAATAATGTGATTCACATTTAAATTCAACATTTGAAAACAATGCTTCAAAATAATAAAAAAAGAAAAAAAACTTAGTTTTGTATAGAAAATCAGCATATTATGAATTTAAAAAAATTAACGAATTAGTTTTCACAGTGGAAAAATACGTATAAGTTTTTTTTTTTTTTGAAAAGAAAACGATGTCTTAAGGAAAATAAGGAGAAGAAGTATTCAACCTAAAATAGCAAATTTCATTTTGCACAATAAATTTGTGAAATACTGACATTTAGAATTTACATTTTTCAGATTTAGAAATATATAATATAATATTTCAGGAATAAAACTACGAATTTCTTTTCATTGGATATTTTTTGTCAAAGAATCATGAAAAAATTAGAAACGCATAATCGAATAAAATATCTCGTAGAATATAAAAATTGGTTCTTTATATTTATATTATATATTAATAAATATATTTCTATTTCTATTTCTATTGATACATATATTTATATCTTTATATCTTTATATAAAAAGATCTTTATATTCGTAATAAGAAATTGATTATTTTCTTAACAGTCTTAGAGAACGATATCTTGAAATTTTGAAAATCAAAAATTGAATATCAGATGTTATGATTACTTATTTTATAATATGAATTATCGATAATGATAAAATTAAGTTGTGTCTTTGGAACAAACAATTTGTTTCACGAACTAGAAAATGAAAAATTTGTAAACTTGGATATTATATGATCCACTATAAAAAGCATAAATTTCAACGAAATTAGGTGATTATGAAAAAAAGGAAAAAAAAATGATATAATGAAAATCACAATGTGTGATGTAGAAGGCGATGACTTTCAAATATTAACATGTATAAAATTGTAAGATAACAAACTTTTTAAAATAGAAATAAATCATACAAAAACATCTATCTGTCAACTATACGATCGTATTTTTGAATAACGAAAGGCCACACGGAAAAAACGATATGGTTATCACAACCTCATAAATAGTAACATTTGCCCCAACTATTTTCATGGTCAAGACAAGCTCATTTGCGGTTTGTGCAACAACATTAAAAGTTGCTGCAATTTTTGTGATGCTTGTAGTAACTTTTAATGTGGTTGCACCAACCACAAGTGAGGTTGTCTCAATCATGAAAATAGTTGGGGCAAATGTTACTATTTATGAGGTTGTGACAACCACATTGTTTTCTCCGTGCACACTTTACAATGTATTTGCAGATTTTAAAAGTCAATAAACAGAGTCTATAAAACATTCATAACAAATTAAACCTACATTCAATTTTTCCATCTGGATGATTCTGATAATTTTACTGTATATATTCATTTGTGTTCAACTGTATCGAATTTTCATAGATTTCTAGGGTTCCGAAAAATTCGTTCATAAAGTTTTAGAATATGATACTCTTTCAACATTTTTATTACGACCTTACTATATTTAACTTCATTTTATTTAGAACCTTAGAATTTAACTTTTCTCTCCTAGATGTTAAACTAACATAATCGAATAACTTTAGGATCACATAAAATTTCAAGAAACATTTAAGGGAAACTACAAGTCTTCCAAAACATTTTAAAATTTAAAGAGCAAAAAAAAATTTCCCTCGACGATGTAGCCTAGAAAATCGAAACAAAATACATTAGTATTATTATTGGAGCCTCTGTAATTAAAAAACATTTTTTCTAGATTCAAAAAAATTTGGAAATTTGCACATACACTCGCTGTGTTCATTGGAACTACGCTCTCGATCTTGAATTTTGATAATTACACTGTAAAAAAATTCTAAAATGTTTTCTGATATTTAAAACTTCGTTTTTTTATACTCAGCCATACGATTCAAAAATCAGAAGAAAATACGAAAACCAAAAATTTTGAGTTTTCACATTACCAAACTTATAAAATAAAACAAAAAAACAAGATTCTAATAAATTTCATACTTCGAAACCATAGTTCTCCAACTTCTCCACATTATATATTTTATAATCCCAGCTCTCATGCTGGAAATTCCGACCCGTGTTATCCCGGCAAATGCATTCCCCGAAGGAACGTGGACCACCAAGTACGGACGTTTATTGAAAATTGATCGGAACAGTCGGCGAAAAAAGCGAGAAAAATGATCGGCTGGGGCGCAAAGTCATCAATAATGCAAAGCGTTGGGCGAATGTGACGCGTACGTGTGCACGTTATACATAATGGGCAGTGCACGTTGGTGCAGGTTGCTGAACGAGAGTCGCTCTCGCATATCCGCGGTCGCTTGATATCGTAATCATAGCGAGGGACGAATAGCGTTGATGCCATTGAAAAGTAGCGGCGGTGGCCATATTGCGGCCTGAATGTGTTTCGTCAAATATTAAACGCGCCCCGTGCGCTATCAGATACTCTGCAAAATTCATCTCGATATCGACGTACACATACGGCCGTCCCGACCCCCGACGCTGATTGAAAAGCTTTTTTTTTATGGCCATAACTTTATGAACCGTTCAGCCGGAATTTCCGCCGAAGCTGCCAGATGCTTACCAAGCATTTTCCCGGTGAATCCGAACGAATCTTCATCGTTTTCCAAAGAAATGTTGGATGTATAGATAAATATGCGGATAAATATAGAACTTGCTATATATATCGATATGATAATAATTATATTCATTTTAATTTCGAATCAAAGTATCAAACGCTAAAAAAACTTTTCTGAAAAATTTATCATAATCCTGATCAAACTTTTACGTATCTTTTAGTTTGAAAATTATATTTTTGATATTATTTCCAACAATCATTCCTGCAATTCTTCTTTCAAGTAAATTGTATTCTTTATTTTTAATTTTCACAAGATTTGATGAAAAATCATTATTTATTTTTTTCATGATCCTATATCCTGATTTTTAATTCTCAAAATTTTGAAATTTTGGAAGATTAGTTTTCGTGTAAAATAATTTCGGAGTCTATTCCAACTTCACTCTAATTTTCATATTTTCCTGAAATATACTTCATAAAGTGAAACGTGGATGCAGTTCTTCAATATTTTTTCAGGAAAGTTGAAGACGTATGCTCATGTAAATTTTTTTCCTTCCAAAAGAAAAAAAACCTCGTCAGTGGCGGATATAATATCTCAGTAATCCTGAAAATCCGAGGGGCTTTTTCCGAGGTTTGCGAAAATTCAAGACACTGCTCACTTAATTGAAGTGTTGCTTATCTAAAAATTGGCGATCCCGCAGGAGAGCGCTGATCCGTTAAAGCCAGCTGCTCGGGCGTGATTGCGGACTCTTGTCTCATTGCCTCTTATAATTGATATTGGCTTCCGTTAGTCTTTCTATAAAATAGGATTTTCGGCTGTTACATGGAGTTCATAATATGAAGTGTATCGAGTGCACGTTGGGATTAATGCGATATCACTATATTGCATTGTATTTTTAAAAAAGGGACATTTGTGATTCAGACATAAAAATATATGCATAAAATATCCTGATGTTTTTTCCTTTCAGTCTCAATTTACGTGATTTTTTCATAAATTGATTTTTGTATTTTTCAACATTTTATACGTAACGAAAATTTTTGTTTGTCATTTTGATTTTTAAAATTGTAATTACGCGATTTTGAATTCTATAAACTACAAGGTAAGTATAATTTTAAAAAATTTTAAGGAGTATCAAAAATATATGCAATTTTTTTATTGAATAGTAGAACTCTGGAGATCTATAATAAATTTTCCAAAAATGACAGAAAATTCTTTAGATTACATTAGTACCGAAAAAGTGCTAAAAATCGTGAAATTACCAGAAAATTACGCAAACACTCTTATCTAAAAATTTATACTTCATGATGAGCCGTCAAATCTTGAGAAACAAATTCCGAAAATTTTCATAGAAATTAATGAGAAAAGTATAAACGAATGAAAATGCTAGAATATCATAGAAAATATTATTATTATTAGAAAACACAAATAATACACACAATACTATATATTTTTAGTATTCCATAAATTTTCGTCAGTAAATCACGTTTTCCGAAATTTTTATTACTACTTCAGGTCTATGGAAATTTGAACTCTAGAGAATTGAAATGTGGAAATCTGTTTAGAATTGCATAAAAATACCGAAAAATCCTGTCGATTACATGAACACTGAGGAAATATCAGAAATAATCAAAGTTGAATTAATTTTTAATGGCGCTGTTTTCAATAAATCTATCGAAATTTAGAAACAGTTTAAAACTGAGTAACGCAAAACATCAAATTGGATAACCACAAGCTAAAATAAAAATTTTTACAAAATCTCTCAAAATTCAAAATATATCCAAAAATTCTGAGAATATTTAATATACCACAAATCCATGAATACTTGAAATCTATTTAGAGATAATTTTCTAGAAGAAAGTATACTTTAATGACATATTATCGCCAAATTTCAAATTCTACAGGATAAAATTTATGTAAATACAAGTATACAAAAATTAATGATAAATACCAGAAAATGATTGAAAATGTATCATAACTGTAAAAATTCTAGAAAAACTAGGAATCCATGAAATGCTGACATATATCTATGAAAACGCTATTTTTCAAACAATCAATTTCTACACGAAAAAATTCATAAAATTTTTAATCCTTGAATTGTATATTCTGCATGAAAATTCATGTAATCATCGCAAAATCAATAAAATTATAAAACTGCATAGAAGTATTAACAATAATAAAAATATTATCAATTTACGAAAAATTAGACAATTATAAAGACAAATTTTACGAAAAATCTATGAAAACACTTATAATCTTTGAAACATTATAATCTTTAAGTATTTTCAAATATTCTCTCAAAAACGATATTTTCATCAAGATGATAAAAATATTGAAAAAAATCCATAAAACAAATGTTAGAAATGAAAAGTGTTCCTGTAAGAAAAGTAACACAGCTCAAAATGTTAAAACTTTAGCATCTAAAGTAAATTTCCTGGACGTTATAATGCTAGAAAAAAAAACATTAATTAGCTATATATTTATTTCTGTTGATTGTTCAAAAATTCAAGTAACTTCCGCATGAAAAATTATTTTGTATTCTTTATGTAATTTTGTGAATAGAACTATACTGTGCAAACAGTATTCATTTCAAAGATCACATTGATACCGATAACGTGATACCTCCATAAAGATGATTTCATACCTACCCATCAAAAAACCCAAAATTTGAATAAACTAATTTCCTATTTCCCAAAAGAGAATCCACATTGCTAAAAACTTTCATTCATCTTTCCAATCAATATCCAACCTATTCCAAACATCTTCCTGACAGTTTTATGAAATAGCCATATATTCGTTCGACAAACCCAACTCTCTGAAACTTTTCCCTGAGTCGATTTTGACCCAAGATATTTCGATGGATAAACGATAAGTTGGGGAAGAAAGGAAATACTTGGACAAACTGCGGGAAACGTGTCACGCGAAAGGACTATTTATTGACAACTCTGTATGACATCGATGTATGGGGAGTTTGACGACATAGCTTTCCAAGAGGAACATAGTTATATCGTCCGCAGTGGCGCCTGGGGATTTCTGGCGTGCGAATTCTCCTTCGCTTCGGCTTGACGCGCCAAAATAAAGCTGATTTTTATGTTCGAATATCGGAATATCCCGGATGAGAACGTGGAAGGTGCGGGAGCAAGTGAAAAAGGGTGTGCGAGAAATCGGGGCCGAGTTACGAGATGCTGGGGTTGCTTTTCCGTTACCGCTGCGAATGCATGACATAAAAATCTCGGCCATTTGAATACGGCGAGCATACAACTTTTTTTTTCACTGTAATACTGACATTTTGCACATCCAAAGTAAGATGTACGATTTATTTATTTATGTTCCGTTTAAGATCCTCTGAAATTCGCGGAATCTCTCATACGGATTTTTTCCGAGCCTATCCTCCTGACCAATAAAAGACGCGTCGCGTGAACGATAATAACCGGTATCTCATTTCAGCCTTATAAACCGACAGTATCATGTATAAGAAAAGACGTCGCGGGGTCTCGAAGAAGGAAAAAAAAACGGGCATAACGGGGCGCGATCGCGAACATCCGAGTCGATTCTGAAAGGAAAAGCATGTTTTCTGCGCTGTTCCACGGGCTAGTGCGATATTTTCCCTCCGACTCCTTTTACGTACTTTGCGCGAATATTCTCCGTATGAGACTCGCGCTCCCATATCGAGTCCATATACGTTGTACGTCTCACTTTTTTACATTTTCACGCTAGATGTGACTGAATGCACATGACTTATCGACAGCGATCGATCAAATTTTCAGACAACAGGTGTCGCATAATCCATTTCCCCGAGCTTACACGTCTTTTTACTTATGGGGCTTTCTTTGGTGTGTAAATGGAAAATAAATGCGAATAAGGGAATTGTTTTTTAAAAAATAGAAGAATGAAATTTTATTGTATAATAATAAAATATATGCCGATAATAGGAGAAAATAAATCAATACTTGAACTTTCCTGAAATATTACATAATTTGAACGAGCATCGACCGCGGGCGAAGTCCCCATGCACATTCTGCTGTCTAATACAAGTCAAAATAGCAGGAAAGAACGTCAGGTTCGTCACAACGCGGTGCTTATAACAAAATGCCTCGAAAAACCCGAGATGAAGAGAATAATCTCGTGTCACGGAATCTGATATTCCAGCAGAAATAGTAATAACCCTGCGTCATTCGAGCTCTATTGTCGATCCCTTTTCCTTCGTCTCAAGTACTCGCCATTATTTGCAATTATGACATTCTACGAGGTTGAACATAAATTTTCCAAGTGAAAGAAATATCTTACGATAGTGGTCCTTTGATTCTAGAGGAATCTGTTATTCTGTGAGAATTAGAGTATTGAATAAATATTCAAGTAAATATATTATGACTTCACTGCAGAACGATATCTACTCAAGCGTCATGCAAATTTTCTACCTCGGCTTCTCGTTGACGAAAAGAGGCCACATTTATAAAAAGCTGCAGGATGCCGTGAGAAATGGCCCAAAACGGGGCCGCGTTTGCCAAAGTTGATGATTTGTACCTCTTTTCTTATTTGTCTCTGTCGCCCACGTGACTCGTGAAAAATGCAACTCTCGCTTTCTCCCTTCCTCTAACTCCTGGACGTGATTAATGATTATGAGGGAGGTATATTAGAAAAGCTCCGAGGGCCGGCCAGCCAGCCGCAAATTACTCGCCGATCTCTTAATTGTATCAAGAAAAATGGGTTGTTTATTGCTGGCAGGGTTTTTCTATCCTTGAGTGCCGAGTAGTAAAAATTTACAGAGAAATTTTATATTGTTCTTTGTGAAATTTCAATTTTGAGAGTGTGGTTATCTGAAAAAATTCAATTCTTGTTCTTGATCGGAAAAGTAACATAGGCATTACAGAAATATGGTTCATATCGTCAATTTGTCCATGAAAAATAGAAATGAAACTTTGATTCAGAAATGTTATGAAGATAAAAGTTTTTTCAATTTTATTGGTTTTTATATAAATGCAACTGATCAATTTCAAAAATTTTCAAGTATTTTTATAGTTTTTAGCAACTTTATAGATTTCTAGAATGAAAGGCTCTATTAGTCGGACTTATATAAACTATTATTTTCAAGGAATTTTCATCAAACAGTATGTTAACGAAATTTAAAGTTGCAAAAATTTTTCGTATTAAAAAAAAATGTTGGAAAAAGTATCTTTGTACAATAACAGTTTTTAAAATATTTTTTAAAATCAATAAAAACAGAAACTGATGATGCAATTCTTGAGAATATTTCAAAAAAAATTTTAGATATTCTTGCAAAATGTTAATTTTTCTATTTTGACCACGTCATCGTTTTGAAATAAAAGTACTCTTGAAAATAATATTCATTCAATTAGTAAACTGCTGAGAAATTTGAAAATATATCACCAAATTTAATTTCAAATTTGTATAACTTAAATTTTTATCGATGACGAAAAATGAAAATTATAAGTATTATTCATGATACATGGTTGTAGAACTGTAATATATACTATGAAATCATAAATTTATCAATAAAAATTTAAAATAAAAAATTTTTGCTAATTATTATAATAAATTAAAAATGCAAAACAATCGTCGTTTATTAAATATGTAAGTCTTATCTAAAAAGTTGACTGAATGTTCTCTTTTTTTAAATTAACATTTATTTTAGAAACATCAAATGTTGCATAATGTGTAAAAATAGGTATAACAACTTCTACTTTTAATTTTGTTAAAAATCGATTTGTCAATAAACGTAGCTTTTTCACAATATGTAATAAAAAATTAAGAAAAAAGAGTATTTGGCTTGTTATAAAAAAAAAATTCTTACAAAATAATGCATCATTTGAATGTTCATTTTTTCCAAAGAAAAAGAAAAATGATGAGACATAAATTTCGACGGAGAGTTAAGTTATGACAAAACTTCTAGAAACACTGTAATGTCTGAAATGATTTTGTAAAAAAAAAAAAAAAAAAAATTATGTGAATACAAAATATATATTAATATCACTTATATTCGGTAAAATTGATTTTATAAATCGTCGATAGAAATGAAAACAAAAATTGTCACAAAATATTGCACTATTTCAATGTTCATTTTATCTAAAAAAAAAAAATGGAAAATCATTACACATAAATTTGGACAAAGAATCAAGTTATAACAAAACATCTGAAAACTCAATAATGTCTTGAATGATTTACACAAAAAAAAATAATAAATAAAAATCATGGCAATACTAAATATATGATTATATTACTCATATTTTCAATAATTTATTTAAAAAATCATCTGTAGTAATAAAAAAAATTTTTTCATGAAATATTGCATCATTTACAGGTTCATTTTATGCAAAGTAAATGAAAAATTACGAGAGATCAGTTTTGACGAAAAATAAAGTAATAATAAAACTTCTTCAAATTCTATGATGTCTTGAATAATTTACAAAGTAAAAAAAAATATAATTCAAAATCTTAGTAATACAGAATATATGAATAAATTACTTATATTATAAATAGTTTATTTCGAAAATCATCGGTGGTAATGAAAAAAAATTTTCGCACAGGATTTCGCAGTTTTCCATTATTCATTTTATCCAAAGAAAATAAAGAATCATGAGACATCAATTCCGATGAAAAACCAAGTTATTACAAAATTTCTGAAAACCCTATAATGTCTCTAATTATTTACAAAAAAATCGAATGTCATAATAATATACAAATATATAAATCATAATATACATAATACATAAATACTGAAAAAATAAAAATACATCTTAAATTTTGAATACTCCATTTCAAAAATCGTCAGTCCACAGTGATAAAATCTTCGAATCCCCATTTCAAAATAATTACAAAAACCTAACGTATCCTTCTCATTCACTGTAAAAAACATGAAAGCTAGGATCTCCGCAGCCATATATATTACAACAAGAAAAAAAAAGTCTCCAAGTCGTTAAACATTTCATGCCCCATCCTTCGTTAGTCTCGTTTAGGAGCATCGAAATCTGCATGAGTCGCGAGCGAATTTTGCATACATAGCTCGAGACGCACGCATGTATCCCGTTTTCCGGCAAACGGCGAAAGAGAAGGAAAAATGCCCGGCTCGCTCCCGGGAGATTTCTATCTAGCAATAGTAATGACAGCGCAACGAGAATTGAAGATGAATAACCTTGCATTGCGATGGCACAATGACACGATGTTCGCTCGAAGGATCGGGACCTACCGTTACGTCGACGCATCGCGTCCCGCATATCAACGTTCCTAGCTCACATGTTGAACTCGGCAAAAATTGCGTTTGCACGCCCAATACACAAAAGCAAATTCATTCCCTTTACATGAATTTCCCCAAACTACAAAAATTAACTTCTTCCAATGACTGAGGAAACATCCAGGGTCATGGAAATGGAGTTGTAAAATTCGTTGGGCGCTACATCGCGAAAAATCAGGATCGCGTGTTAATGATTGACATCCCGAGAGCGGTGAATTGACGAGAGAATCGCCGAGAGAAATTATCCGTTTATCCGCAGGGTCGGGGCAGTGCCTAATTCGCGTCTTCCTTCGCAACTTATAATTCAAGCTCGCAGACTGGAACCGAAGCGCAAGACTACGACAGCGACCTGCGATAATTATATGCTACGTTCTAACATTTCTGCCTGCCACACTTGTTTCTCCCGGCCCTCTTGAATTTCGCCTTGTTTGTACCCGCGCCCCTCTCACTTCCTTTCGACTGCGAATCGTGATCTAGTGAAAAAAGAAGTTAAAGTTCAAATGAAGCTGTTTTTTCGTCGTTTTTTGGATAGTAATGATTTTTTTGTACATCAAATATCCTTAATTAACGTCAGATAATGCTCAAGAACCTCTGAAGGGAATTGACAACACTTTGTAGATCCACACCCTTTTTCTGGAGGCACACTTTTTTTTATCACACTTTATTTTTCAAAAGAGCTACTTGCTGTTTTTGTATGTATAAACAACATGAATTCATAATTGTTTTTGTATTAAAGACTTTTCCTTGGTTTCCTGTTGGCGACAGTTGTAAATCTTACTTTATTGGAAAGTAATGAAATTTTCTTGAAACTGAGGAGAAAGAGTACTTTCTGAAACGTATATTGTAAAAAGAAACATAATATTGTAAGTCTTGCAAAAATACTGCATTTTTTACAATGTAACTGCGATTTTAGTAATTTTTAATATTTTACGTATTAGAATATAGTTAGTAGAGTAAAAATAGTTAGGTTGTATAAATTTGAATTTATATGTTAATTTTTACTGTATAATTTCGGGAAATTTCAAAAACTACAGAGTTGAAATTGTTTAAGATGAATTATGATTTTAAAATTAGTAGTACATAGTATTCACTATCAGTGTATTGTGGAACTGCAAAAAAAAATTCATTTTTTATAATTTATGTTTTTTACTTTGTAGAATATGATGTTTCATGTACTGGAAAAAAAATTTCATTTAAAATATATACTTCACAAAAAATTCACATGATCTATTCTTAATATTGTAAAAACCAAAAGGTATTTTACACTTATTCCAATATTGTATCATATTTCAACATGATACTTTTAATTTGTGTTTTGCGACTCGTTTTTAATGAGGTGTATTTAATTTTTTTTTCCGTTCTTATTTTATTTTCTTATTTAATTAGGGAAATATTAGATTTCGATCCAATTTTCTTATGTTCCGAATTCTGTTTGGTTCATCTTCAATTTAAGCTTTGAAGTCTAAAAATTTAAAAAATCGCTGATAATCAAACAATTTATTAGAATCAGTTTTTGTTCAAACTTTACTTTAAAAATATCACAAACAGAGAACAATTTATTTATTGCACTAGTGAAATTCGATAAATCAAATTGTAAAATAATCGTTTGATTGAATGTACTTATTTACTTGTAATCAGAACAAATCGATAAATGTTAATTTCACGAGTGTGATGCATTTTTTATTTACAAGTCAGACACTTTAAAATTTTATGTAACCCGTTTAGAAATTTAGAAATTTTTTTCCCACTGCTACAAATTCAGTCAGACAATGTCAGAAATAAATAATTTTTTTTTAATGTTTTCTAAAGATTATTTTAAAAAGTGAAAAAAAATATTGATGGATGATATTTTACTGTCAAATTTTGCAAATTTTTTAAATTTATTTTCTATCAATAGTTCACCTTTTGAATGTTTGTGTATTGAAACAACTATTTTGTTTTTTAATTTGAGCCCGAAACAAAAATTTCAGTTTTTCATAACATTTATATTAAATTTTTGAATTAAAAAACGTTCAAATTCATTAATTTATTGTTTTCACTTCCAAATCATCAAAATGAGATCATTGACGCAAAATCGCATTTTTTTCTAACTTAAAGAAAAACTCAATTTAGTAATCAACCTGAAAAATTTGTATCCTTGACAAACAAATTTTTTAATTTTTATACTTTGGGTTTTTATAGTGGCTAGTTCTATTATTAAGCCAAAGCTAAAAAATCATCAAACCATCATACAATATAAATACATTTTTTTTTTAAATGAGTGTTAGAATAAATTATAGGATTTTTCTTTAGGAAAAATAAATTCTGAAAAAAATGAGTATTTTTTAGCATCTAGAAGCGACATCAACATAAAATGAGTTAGTTGAATACTCTCTAAATCTGAAAAAGTCAAAATTTCAATGAAAAACCAATTTATCATGTTTCAGGCAATAGAAACGTGTTTTTCAGGTCTATACATGACGCTAAATTACGATCTTATATCCTTCAACATGAAAAGCTATGTTCAGAACTGTTAGCAATAATTTTTCCACCTCACCTTAAAAATCTCATAAAACCAAAACTCAAATCCTCCAATACACCTCCTTTTTCAAACTTTCTTTTCCCAAAATCCTGTCTTCAACCTCTGAAACACAATCCTATTCTCTGCATATTGAAAACAACATTTTTCCCCAGTGTAAAAACACGCCAAAACGTAATACCGACACCGCAAAATATAAAGAAATGAAATTCCTCACCAGGATCATTTTTCCATTTCCCAGGAATCGCTAAATACTCGGAATCGAGTGAAAACAGAATTGTGGAAGAGACGGAATTTCTCTTGCAACGGATGATAGACGACGGCGTGGGGGCTACGCAGTTTCGCATCCGTGATGCACGATAGGAAGGCATGGATTTATGCGTTCGTCGGGTGTAAGGCAACGACCCATTTATTCGATATCGGGATATGGAAATATTGCCGGGCTGATGTGTCTCGAGTTGCGCACACGCTACTGCACTTCTTGAGCCGCGGCGCAAGCACGTACAAGCCGCTCATCTTCCATCACCTTGAATCCGTAATACCCCCGGGAAGGGCCGAAATCCCCGCGGCATTTTCCATCTCTTTTGATATAAAATGCCCTCACCGTCAACCACGGACAAGTGTCACTTTACGGGCTTCCCTTTTTTCTTTTTCGACTGACAGTCACACGAGTTACAGCTAGCTTTCACTGCATTTTCAGATATCGAGTTCCACATTTACAAGAGATATTTGTATAATCGATTATTCTATTTATTCTCCAAATACGAGGCTAGCAATCAAAACCATTTACGTTGATAGCTAAAAAAAAGTGAGCCACATTTTTGTGCAAAATACTTCCACGACATGTTTTCTCCGTACGAATGATGTATCGTTTTCCAATAACAGCTTATTTCATCTTCGCTTTCGTAAACCAGAAAATCTCGTATAATTGATATGGGAATTGCTTGTCATTTCCGTAACGTTTGTAATACCAAAAGTGGGGATAATTAAAACAACGTGTTCCGCGTAGCATACGCGATTTGCATCATAAAATGCAGGAACGTTGCGACGTCTGGGCAGGGACAGATATCGATCGGTATGCCGATCTCGATCCGATGCCGTGCTTTTCACCGCGCTCGAGCTGCTTATGACTAAATAGGTACATACTGGCTTTCGAAGTCATGTAGCTGCGTTGTAGTGTATTTTTCAGCTTTTGTGCCCGAACTTACAATACGACAGTCATTTTAAGAGTTGGAGAAATATGTTTTATTATAATTTATTGAGTTATTGAATGAAGCTCCATTATTATTATTAAGAGTTCTCATAATTTTCAATATTTCAAATTAAAAAATTAATTATTATACTCAAATTCATCCTACTTTTAGATTCTAGAGTATGAAATTTGAATAATTTATATTGTAATACTAGATGTTCAAAAATCAACTGGAAAATTCGACTACATTTTAATGATACTGAAAAAATGAATATACTGGAAAAACTAGAAAATAACTTATTACTTTAAATTCTCGTAGTTATCATTTCCTTGAATAATCATAGAACTACTGAATATTCATGAAACCTTAAAATATAATTGTCAGATTCTCGATTTTTTTCTCGATTTCATCGATTTTTTAGAGCCAAAAAAAATGAAAACTCATTTCTAGTTTCTTGCATTCAAGTTTCTGATATTTTATTAGGTTCTCATCAGGAAACTACATAATCTTTCAAAAAAGTTTTTATGAAACTAAAACTACTAAAATTCTTTCTTATTTAAGGGGGGAACACCGTGTAAATAGCCAAAATCGTATGTTAAATTCGCGCTTGGATTAAAGGAAAAGTGTAAATGTTAAGGAGCTGAAATTCAACAT
>JAPYZL010112535.1:0-18631 GCA_030522825.1 Platygaster orseoliae
TCCGTGTCAGTCGGTATTTTACCACTGCTTTTGGTATTGTCATATGATGTTAATTTTTTTCAAATTTGTTAATATTTTTTGTACGATTAAGTTGCAGAGTAATCTTAAATCACCTACAGCATCGTTTTCTGCTTAATTTTTTAACGGGGAATTGATGAAAAACTTGATTTACGTTCGTCAACGTTCACCAACGTTGGTGAACGTAAATCTCAGGCCGATAGGGGTGGCAGTGAAAATTACAAATCACAGCATTAACGCAAAAAAAAAATCATGATTAATATCATGATTAGTCGCACAAATAAGCTTCATAAATTTTTTTAATCGGACCTTTACTTTGTGAAAAAAAAAAAAATTAAAAAGTAAAAAACATTTTGTTTTTATAAAACATGAAACGCGATTAATCGAACCCTGATTATTGAAAACGACTGAAATTTTTCGCTATGTACTCTAAAAGTCCTAGCGGTAACAATAGTTAAAGATTTTAAGTAGAAAAAAACGAATTGTTATTAATAAATTAATAAACAATCAATCCCGTACAAAAAGTATGTTCCGTAAACTTCGACCATTGGTGAGCTCATCGAAGAAATCATATTTTATCGGAACTATTTTTCTCTCATTGTGCAAATGTCTTTGAAGAAATTTTTTCCCGAAATTTGAGCAAAATCGGAGTAAAATTGCGGAATTGAGAGCGAGTTAAAGCGCCCTACCAACCATGACGACATCGTCATTAGTGTCGTCCAGTGTCGTCAAAAATGTCGTCACTTTTAAAAACGTTTATATACGAAAATTCACTATAGAATATTTATCATTGAGTCGTAGTCATAGACCTTATAGTACATGGACTGGCCATTCACGAAATGTGATGGCCAAACACTGGAGATTGGACTCAGTCTTCGTTTTAATTTAATATTATACTATTACTATATATAATGTAGAACACTATTACTATATATACAATACCATGCTATATATACTACGTATATATAGATATACTACCAATGCGATGAAGACCGAGTCCAACCTCCAATGCCAATGCGATGAAGACCGAGTCCAACCTCCAATGTTTGGCTAACCACTTTTGCTGGGAAAGATGGAGAATGGCCAGTCCATGTACTACAAGGTCTATGGTCGTAGTTCTTGAAAATTTTTCAAGTTCCAAGTGTCGTTCAGACGAATGCGCTTGAGTTTGGCCGAATGCGCCCGAGCACGTCCGAGCAGCAGTTAATCGCTCGCCGTATGTGTGTCAATGTGTGTATGTACTCGTATGTACATCAGGCGGGTTAGGTTACGTTGTTGTGCAAAAAAACAAATGCAGGGCTGCATTTGTTTTGCCAAAAAAACTGAAAAAAATAAATAATACGGCTGCATCAGTACATCAGCAGCCGTATCGCGCAGTATCGCGGACGACATGTCGGCATTTAAGTTGCATGCCGACATTGCCGACATATGCCGATGTCGGTGACGACCAAAATGACGGCGCGGAATTCCTCAAAACGACGTCGGCATATGAGTCGGTTTTCATGTCGTCATGGTTGGTAGGGCATCCAAATTGAGTAATCTTCCTGGCGGCATTAAAAAATCAAATTTAAAAACGTCCAAATCTCGGCAAATCAAATCAAGAAATGAACCGAGGTCGGGTAACGTTAGAACTTTATTGCAGTCGACGAGGACGTGGAAACTTTGTCGCAGCTCAAACTTCCTCGAGACGTTCTTTGATCCGTGACCAAAAAAACATAATTTTTTCTTCGGATTAAAAAAAAATTGTTATTCAATTTTTGATCGCTTTTTCAACACTGCCGTCTCCACTGACGCTCCACAAATAATAATTGCTATCAAATATGCAGTTCCGATAAATAACAAATCATTCGCAGCGAGTTGCATATTGAAAAATATTGATTTTTCGATCACAAAAATGAGTAGTTTTAATTTTTTTTCTCGAAAGCTTTTATATATAGAATAAAGTTATAAATGTAGACTTGAGTTGATTTTTCAAGACCTATCGATTGGTATTTTTTGTTTTTCGTGTTTGTGAACTTTAACTTTCCGACATGACGTCACGAGTTTGGACAATAGTTTTACCTGGTTTCGTGCGCTAACGCCCTTCTTGAATAAAACTCCTCAATTCGATATTTATAAGCAAGAAATAAATGGAAAACTTACAGCAAGTATACCATTAAAATATGTGACGCGACGCGAAAAAAGGTCCTTATGGCCCTGTAGCATACGGGACTTTTTCTCGTGGCGCTTCACATACTAAAAATAAAAAAATTACACCTTAACTTACCCATGTGGAAATTCGACGATGTAAAGACTTAATTTTTCATTTTTTCAATGATTTCCAGGAAAAATATCAAACAAACTTGAATCTTTCATAATTAATCATATATGTGCTAGAAAAAAAATCAAGATTTATTTAATTTCAAGTTTTTCAACTTTGTCGTAAATCAAAATTAGCAAAACTTTTACTGCTGTTTTTATTTAACTTTGGAAAAATAATATCAACACATCTGAATAAATTTAAAAGCATCAGCTGATTTATCAAATTCGATCAAAGCATACATACATTCTGTTCATTTACATATTGTGTAATATAAAACTTTTTACATATTCGCGCTTCACATTCAACTTATGCCGCAAACATTTCATTGGTGCCAAGTTATTTTTCGTTCTCTACTTTTTACAGTGTGTTCTTTGCTTTTAAGTCGTCTTGGAAAACGCGATGTGCTGAGTTGAATCTTGATTTTTTAAGTATTTTTCCCATCCGGAAGAAGAAGGTGGTTTTGGCATTACCCAGCCAATTGGAATAGGTGAACCAGTTGGATTGATGAATTTGTCCCAAGCAGTTCTAGATATAGAAAGAAATTTGATTTTTTTGACTGATTTTATGAAATAGAAAAAGAATATTTTATAAATTTTTGATAAAAAAGACATAATTTCAAATTATCTCAATTAGCAATATAATTAAATATGCATTAAATGTAGAAAATAGTTACACGACTTTTTATTCAAATTTTTAGTATTTTCAATAAATTATTTCTGAAGATTAGGATGTAGGATTAAAAAAAAATTTTTATAAGAAAGTTTGTTTTACTTTACCTCATTGTTATGAAAGTTTCCACGTCACCTTGCAAAAAATAATTTGCAGGGATAGTTCTACCGAACAAAGCATTTTCCCAATCATCGAAAAAAATTTTTTTCTGTTTTCTTATCTTCAATTCGTTGTCTGTTTTGATCATCAGTTTCAAACCTTGTTCCTCCAGTGAATATTCTCGATCTAATTGCGTCCACTGTTCCACCAATTTGACTGTAATTGAAACAAAACAGTTCAGGAATTAAAAAACTCCAAATTCAACAAACTCAAATTATATCATTCTATTGTATTGGACAAAATTTTTCCTTTACCATTTTTAGCAAAACTCAAAATCAAAAAAGATATCACAGTTTAAAAGTTTGAGGCAACGAAAACGCTTGATTTCGCATCTCTCTGGCACTCACTCGCAAATCTGCGACGCTCTCATGAGTGTACTGTTTTAAAATTCATGGAATCTGATTGGCTGAAACTTTCAACTTGAATATCTTTTTTGATTTTGAGTTTCGTGAAAAGTGACAAAGGACTTTTCGACTTGGAAAAATATGGAGAAAATTTCGCTAAATTTTGGTTCGTGATTTCTATCCCCACTCCTTGGAAAAACATGTTTATTGGTTAAATTTTAAACTCGAATATCTTTTTTGATTTTGAGCTTTGTGAAAGGTGGCAAAGGGAAAATCGTCTTAGAATGTCAGGAGGAACTTGTGGTTTTTGGTAAAGGAATAAATACAAATTCTACAAGTTTCAAATCCAAAAATTTCAGTTCTGCCACCCTCGAATGAAATTAATTATTGAACTATAAAGGAATTATAATTATTGTATAGAATAAGTTATGGTTATTAATCAAAAAGTGAAAAATAAATGAAAGAACAATTTCTGGTTTATACTTCCAGTGTGTTTTGAAGATTAGATTTCTATATATTGCGTTTTGATAGAGTTAGTCGTCATCAATATGTGTTACTGTAAGCACATGAAATACGTTTTCTAAGGGTTTTTCATGATTTTGATCAGATGACGACGAGAAAGAGATTATATTGATCTCAATTAATTATTTGTGATTGTTTTTCTATGTCAGTGCTGCCAGATTTTATTATTATTCCCCTGAAAGAAAAGAACACGCTTATGTCCCTGTCAGTATCTGAGAGATAAAAATACCCCTGATCTGGGAACACTGTTCTACGTATTGACAATGGTTGTTTTTACCCCTGATATTCTGTCGACAAATCACAATTTTTCGAGATTGAAGGATTCAGTACTGTTGTAAGTTATAATTTGAGAATGATTATTTCATATTACGTTTTTAATAATTGGTTTGTAAGATTTGTTTATATAAGGAAAAAATTTGTTTAAGGATCCTGATGAGGACCTGATATAAGTCGAAATATTTATCAAAGAATTATTAAAATATATTGAAATTAATGGGCTCTGGGTGATTGATATCTTTTGTTTTATCATAGAAATGACAATCTTTTAACTTGTATTTAAGACGAACCTATGATATTCTGGAAACTCTCTTCCGCAGCCAACGCAACATGTTCACCTCTCGCTTTCACGATTCCCACCTTAATCCTCCTCAAATTCTCCAGCTCCTTCAGAACGGATAAAAATTTCTTGGCATCATTCCTCTTTTGCCTCACATCGAACAAAACCGCATCCGCCTGTTTCCTCAAATCCTCTTCCTGCTTTTCCTTCTCAATACCTTCCATCTTATTCTTCATCCATTCATCGATTTCTCTGCTGACCTTCAATTTTCTCTCTTCCCTTTCCTTTTTCTTCAACTTCCATTCCTCCTTTTTCTTCTTCTGACCAATTCTCTTCTTTTTCCTCTTCATAACGCTCTTTTTCAAAGCCTCCACAAATTTCTCATCTCTAAATCTCTCCATGACCTTCTCAATTTCCTCCCTCAAATCCTCACTTTTTTTACGTTTTTCCTCCCATTCGATGTTGGACAATTTGCCATCACGAAGATTCTCAGCAATGGAAGATAACTCTTCATTCATGGAATTCACCCTCGACAAGGCCATTTTGGCTTCCGAAATTTTACATTTTCCATTATTCGAAAATGAAGAATCACCTGCGTTTTCCTCGACGAATTTTTCTATGCATGCCTGATCGTTATTCCTGGTTTCGACAAAAATATCAATGTCGCTTTTAGTTTCGTATTGGTATGGCACATTGGGATACCAGCGACCTTGAAATTGTTGGTACATTTTCTTAAAATCTAAAGTATCAAAGCGGTGTAAAAATGTGTTAACTGGCTTGTTGTAGGTGTGTGTCGGAGTGTTTTATGGCTTTTAACACAATTTCGTGGCTTCCTCTTGTTTAGGAACTTGAGGCTCGATTTCTTCGAGGACCTTAAGAGCTTCTTGGTAAGACTCGTCTTCTTTGAGATCTGCTTCGGTGTCGAGGATATTTTTGAGTTCTTCGAAGGCTTTGACTAGTCGACGTTGACAATCAGGGACCATCATTAAAGATTCTTGGAGAACTTCTTCTTGTTTACGAATGTCGTAGCCATCTTCACCTGTAATATGTTTCATAAAATTTTCTATCATTTAGAGTGAGTTTATTATTATCCAAAATATGTGACGCGATCCGATAAAAGGGACCTACTCGGCAAAAGTGAAAGTTTACACGGCGCGCTGTGGAAGGCGTTGAACTGCCATTTAAGCCCATGTAAATTTCATATTGTGTCAATAAAAGATTAGTAATAGAACTTACAGAATCAATCATAATCCGAAAATCGATTTTTTGGACAGTGGTCCCTTTTCTCAGATCGCGTCACATATAATGTAATAATAAATGTAAATAAGTGTATGATGTAAGTTGAAAGAGATGTTCTATAATTTTTGATAACATGGTTATTTGATATTACTGTATTTGTGATGTAGGTCTTGAAAAGGATTTAAAATAAGTCGAAATGTCAACAGTAAATTGACTACACTGAGAATGTGTATCGTCATCATAACGATAATATTGTGCTATGAACGATATTATAAGCTTGTCATGAGGATCCAGCTGGATCGTGCTATCCACAATATTAGATTACTGCCACGATACGATCGCCACAGTGACGAAATATTTCGCTACTGTAAGTATATGTATTCTTCATAACAAAACATGTTCTTCTCATCACAATACAGTGTATTGTCAAAGAGTATCATGTTCATGACAATACCGACTTCTCAGTGTAGGAAAATCGAAAAATTGATAATCAATAGATTATTTTACACCCAGTGACAACATTATTCATTATCCAAAGAGTCAAGTAGAATATATCTTTTTTTCTTAAAATTTTAGCTTTTTATGGTATTTGTTGTTTAGTCTTCAGTAATTGTTTACGGTATGATGAATAAAAATTAAAGAAAAATGGAATTTTAAAAATCTGTCTCGATATTATTTTTTTGTAAAACACGCACAAAAAAGGTGCTTCTTGCACCTGAAAACAAACACAAAGGACGTGCATTTCCGACCGGCGATTCATTTCGATGTGGGCGTCGCGTTTAAAGGAGTAGTTTTGTTTCCGACAGACGGCGCGGTGTGTCGTGTCAGAAATGCACCCCCTTTGTGTTGATTTTCAGGTGCGAGAAGCACCCTTTTGTGTGTATTTTGCAAAAAATATCGTTCGCAACTCGGACCTGAGGCGTGGCTTTGTTCTCAGACTAATTTATCAGCCTCGGCTACGCCTCGGCAGATAAATTGGCCCCCGTCCACAAAGCCACGCCTTAGGTTCTAGTTACAAAATATACTATTTAAATAATCTATGGAAATATTGACAATTTTTAGAAGTTCTTTGATTTGTGGAGCATCGAATTTTGGAAAGTTATATAGAAATGTATAATATCAGAAAACCCTTCAAGTTGTATAAGTAATAAAAAAACTTTAAAAATACTCAATGTTTTAGTAAAAAATTATGGACTTTAGAGATTGGAAAGTCTCGATATTATTTTCTAACAAATATAATATTCTTGAAGTTCCAAACGTTTATGAAATAAATGAAAAGGAAAAAAAAAATTATTTTTCATTTCTACCCATGATTGAAATTAAAAATAATGAGAAATGTTAAATAATAGTTGTTAAATAGTAACAATTATGAAGTAATTCTATTACTAGACAAATATTACAGAGACATGAAATCTATAGAAATATTGAAAATTTTTTAAAGTTTTTTTATTCCTACAGTATCGAATTTCAGAAAGCTATATAGAAATTTATAATATCAGAAAACCATTTAAGTTCTATAAATTAACACAGAGAATAAAAAATACTGACAGTGGTAAAAGGTAACAAAATTATAACCACAGTGACTTAAAAATAGCAATAATTGAGTTCCATTAAATAAAATATGTACATGAAAAATGTTCAACACTGGACTGAAAAATCGATATAGTTTTGAAATTTCAAAATTCGTAAAATTACGAAATCTTATTACCAAAACCAGATCGTCAAAGATTGAAAATCCTAATACCGTAAATGTAATATATTTTTTAATTAAGTTAGGAATTTATGATATTTCTGTATTTTATGTTATTCATAAAGTTTTGAGGTATTTTTCAGTGTTTTTATAAACTTCTTGTATTTTTGTGATTCTCTTTACAGATTTATAGAATTGAATGCTAGAATACTAAAATTTACAATACTTTTTTTGGGTTTCTTGTATTTTCATGAATTTCGAATTTTTTGTAGATTGCTTTAAAGATTTCTAGAATTCTAATTGCAATAGATTTTCAGTATTTTTAAAGATGTCTGGGAAAATACATTTTCCTGAAGTTTCAAACATATAAAAATAAACGGATTAGAAAAAAAAATGTTCTCATCACCTTTTAAAGTTTAGGGAATAAATAATTATTGAAATGTAACAAATATTATTTAAAAATACTCGCCATTTTTATGTGCCTCAAGTTCCAAACGTTTATAAAATAGACAAACAAGAAAAAATTGATTTTTCAACTCCAGTCATGATTAAAATAAAAAATATGAGGAATTTTTATTAATATTTATCAAATAACAATAATTATGACTTATTTCAATTACTAAGAACTATAAAATAGTTTTTTTTAATTTTTAGTTTATTTTGAAACATGTGGAACTTTAGAGACATCCATTTTTTACTCATTTCTTCGGTGGAGTTTAAAAATCAATGTTGTATTGTTTTCAATAATTTTTTCAATGTTTTGAACTGTAGGCAAATGAAAATAAGATCTATGTAGTTTTTTCATATTTTATATTTTGTATATTTTTGTACTTTTGAAAGTGTTTATAAGACTTTTTAATGTGTTATGGTATTCTTATAGATTTTTGTATACATTTTTTTTTACAATTCAATGGTCTTACATTCTAAGTTCTACAGATTGTATGAACTTGTTCAAATTTTTCAGAAAATAATTTTTGAATGAAATCCAATACTTTTTGTATTTTTCTGAATTTTTGTAAAAATTTCTAAAATTTAATGCTCTCGAGTTTGAGGTTTCTTATATATTGAATATTTTTATAAATTCTATTTTTATTTATTTATCACTAAGTTAAAAAAATTTGTCAAATTGGTTCTTTCTACGTTATCCCATCAACACATTAAAAATTTATTTTGAAATAAGAATAGCTGTTATTTTTGAGTTAGCGAAATTAAGAACCCTGAATTTCATTGAAATTTGAGAACTAAAAAAACTACTTGTTACATCCTCTAAATTTCAGTACATTTTCAAAAATTTCACCTATTTTTATTATTTTTTCTTCTTATTTTTATTGATTACATCATATTTAAAAATTATTATTATTAAGTCAACACATTAATTTGCTACTGTTCAACTTTCTTTGATTTTCAGGTTCATTATCCATATTTTTTTTATTTCTACATTAAACGATAATCCTCAAAACTCGCTTTTCATAGAATAAAAATCTTACCCGATTTTCATTGTCGTCTATTTATAGTCAAGATTTTTCCCATAGTAAAATTATTGAAAAATTTTTTAAAAAATGTTATAAAAACAGTTATACAGTATTTTTGCACTCATGTGAAATCGTTTTCCAAAAAAAAAAGAAAATTTCTTTTAAATTCCAATCAGCAATTTAACAAATTCAATTTTAAAGATGTTCAATATAAAAATAATCAAATTTGAATATGTGCAATACACTAAAAAAACATGATCCACTTTTCGAATAGACTACAAACATGAATAACCCAAAAATAAAAATTACCTTTATCCTTCAATGTTTGTATTCTTGTACGTTGTTTAACAGCTTCTTTTTCGTACACAATCTTTTCCTTGGAAAGACGCTTAACGACACCGGTTTTTATTTTTATTACACGTATACGAGGATCTGACATTTTCACAGTCCCCGAGAAGAGAAAATACAGAAAAACAATTCGAAAAAACTACAGGTTAATAAGTTGTTCGATGTTTTTTTTTTAATTTTGACACATTTGACACATAGAGTTTAAGGTTATGTGTACTTGTGGATAATAGGATTTTCTGTTTGACCGACCGTCATTGAATCGCGAATGATAAGTGTTTTTTCGCACGAAAAAAAGGCGATAATTATTATTGTAATTGCAATTGATCTGCAACGACAATTTATGAATGTTTTTTTTTTTTTAATTTTGACACTTTTGACACATAAAGCTTCAAGTGATGTGCGCTTATTTGTAGAAATAAACCTGTTTGACCGACCGTCGGTTTAATCGCGAATGATAATTGTTGCTGATTTCTGGTGTTTTTTTTTGCACGAAAAAAAGGCGATAATTATTATTGCAACTGCAATTGATCTCTGGCAGAGAAATGTAACGCAGGATGGTGCACGAGATAAAATGTTGGAAGACGCGTTTCCGGCGGCCGAAAAAATATTGTCAGACCTCGACAATGTCTTAAAAAAAGACCCTAATTTGTGAGTACAGAATTTTGGCTTTTTCGTTTTCGAATTTTTCGAGTTTCATGAATTCAAAAAATACTGGAACATTTACAGAGAGAAATTTCAAAGTTGATTCTTGTCAAGGTCACGTGACATTGTTTTGACAAATGCAAATATTGGTATTTTTTTAGATGTTAAGAATTGTTTGTGAGTAATTTTGGGTTTTGTTATTTAGGCAAAGTTTCGAGATTATTCCGGTAGAAGATAATGAAAATCGTTCTCCGGTTCGTCATGAGCATCGTGCTCTAGGTCTCGCATCTTGGTGCGTCAAACCACTGTTCAGCTACGCTTATAATAGACTTCTGGAGTTGCGGAGAAATAATAGGTAAAAGAATTTTTTAAATATTAATATAATATAATGAATCATAAATATTTTTTTAAAAATCATTCATGAAGGGATTTTTGTGTTATATGTTATATTTTATTTCATGGCCGTTTGGGATGGTTTTTATGTATATAAATTTTTTGTGTATCGTTAACATTGTACATATTATAATTGTTTATCTGAGCTTTACATATTAAAAAAACCATCACTTTTTTTATTATTTTTATATTTTTTTAAAATTATTTCTTATATAATTTACATACAAATTTTTTTTATACAAAATTATATCATTCAACAATAGGTAATAGTATGTTATTGCGAGTTTTGGAAATGCCTGTTTTGAAGAAATGAAAAGTTGCAGCCCGAGGCGAAGCCGAGAGTTGTAATTGTTTCGTCAAAATAGGCAATTTCCAAAACTGGCAACACGATATTTTATTCACAGTTTGCTAAAAATTCACGACTAAGTATCCGATTTTTAGTAAATTGTGAATAAAAGAATTTTTTTTATATTTATGTAATATAATTAATTATAAATATTTTTTTTTAATTATTTATGAAGGGATTTTCATATCCTATGTTATATTTTATTTCACGACCGTTTGGGAAGGTTTTTATTGAACATAAATTTTTTGTCCATTGTTAATATTGTGCATATTATAATTGTTTATATATAAAGAAAACTATAACTTTGTTTTGTTATTTTTATATTTTATATAAATTATTTTCATCATAATCTATATAAAATTATATAATTCATATTTTATATCAAATTTATCTCAACCTGTAATAATAAGCAACCTTAAATTGACTAATGCTTCTTAAGATCGAAATTATTGATAATAGTTATATTATGATAATTTATTCATAATAATAATAACAGTGATTCGATAATACTCGTTAATAATACTAATACTTGCTTGTGTTGCTTATCTGTATCCCTGGTGATTGTGATTATTATAAAAACAATATACATATTTGTATGTGATCGACCTTATGAAATTCTTATAAGAAAAACTTTTTGAAATAGTAACCTCATGAAAACCTTATAAAAAAAGCTTTTCTTATAAAATTCTATTTCGTGTAGAAATTTCTAGAAAATAATTTTTATATAGAAATTTTTTGTGTATAAAATTTCATGAAAAAATTCGTTTTGTAAGAAATTGATCTATCCAAGCAGTTTTTCCAAAAAAATATCTACTAATTTTTCAGGTAATTTGTATTTTTTAATTTCATTTGATTTCTATATTTTCAGGGTTTTTCTTTATTCTAAAATAAAAATATTCTTTCAATACTGTTTTTTCAATAAGATTTTGCAAAATATTTTATATTTTAATATTAAAATAAATAATGGGATTTCATTTTATTAATATTTTATTTTTTATAAGACTTAAAAATTTTTTTTATAAGAATTTAACAAGGTCGACTTTGTAAAAAATAGAATTCTTTTTTTTTAGTTTAATATTTTTTTTCTAAAGGAATTTTTAATATTTGAATAAATTATCGGATTTTCGGATCAGTGTCATTATTTTATTTTATATTTTAACAATATTTGTATTATTCAGATTGATTTCGCCGATGTACCAAATTTAGAAAATGACATTTATTAATTAATCAAAAAGTCAGTAATAATGCATAAATCAAACATTAATTTATTAATCATTAATTAAATGACTTAAAATATTATTAATTAAGTGTTGCACATTAATATAAAATATTAATAATAGTCAATTATCAATTAATACAATTTAATAATTGTTTAGTGAAATTTACTTATCAAGTAGGAATTATTATAAATTACAATATTAATGTCATTAGGGATGGAAATCGAAACAACAAATATTTTTTTTATTGACATGCTATATTGTTTTCGTGCGATATTCAATATCGATATATTAAGAAGAAAATATAGATATGCTGATGTATGGTGGTGATTTTGCAGAGAACATTTTTTCAATAAAAATCTTCTATCTTGTTACACTTTGTCAGTAATAATAGGAATAAATCAATCAATCATTAATCACTTGGAGCCATATTTTTAATTTTATTATATCGATATTTTGTATTTTGTAAAATTTGTTTCTTGAGTTTTAGATCTTTTTTAAGGATCCTGTTGGAAGACCCTACGAGAGTGGAAATATTGATAAAATAAAATTAAAAATATCGCTCTGAGTGATCAATGATTGATTTATTCCTATTTTTTCATTAATTCATAGTACTTTTGGTATTTTTCAGTATTCATACAGTTTTTAGAATTTTTTGGTATTTCTATGAATTTCTACATATAAATCTAGAATTGGATCTCATAAAATGCAAAAATTTGAAAATTTTTGGTAATTTCATGGATAAGATAATTATAATATGTTGAACATTTTTCGAATTCTAAATTTTTCCACTACTACTATCCTTATTTTACAAGCACTGGAAAAGTACACTGTTGCCTTAGTTTCAAGCATTTTTCTATTTATTTCCCGTAGTTGTAACCTTTACAAAACTTATAATAGATTTTTTAAATTTGACAAATAAATATATTACAATAAAAAAAAATCTTTTTCCATGCTCTGTTGCATAATGTAATTGATTGATAACGACATTTATTTAATAAAATATGTTTTTTTAGAATTATTTACAGAAATCCTAAAAAGGCTCAATGTGATGGCCGAAATATTGCTTAATAAACAAACAATGGATTTAGCTCTGAGTGATCAATTTTCATTTATTGATTAAATATTTTATATGTATTATAACCGCTCTTCAGGCAAAAACGCGAGGATCCTGCGACCGTTTCAAAATGGCTCCAGGGCGCCCTGCTCCTCAATCCCGAGATCAACACTTTCTGGAACATGCGCCGCGACCTCATCAAGCACGACCGCCTCGAAGCCCTCCCTGAATTTCACTTTGCCGACCTGGTGATCTACCACAAGCCCAAGTGCTTCGAAGCCTTTTCCTACCGAAGGTGGCTCCTCAAATTCGTCCTCACTCGAGGCGATTTCCATGTCGACATTCCGCGTCTTCTCCAGGAGGAATTGCAAATATCCGTCATCGCAGCGGAACGATACGCCAACAATTGCCACGCTTGGAGTCACAGAGAACACATGATTTTGATGACCGAAGAAGCCACTCCGGCACAATTTTACGACGTTTTGAAGCAAGAGTGGGAAGCGTCGATGAAGTGGTGCGAGAGGCACGTTTCGGACTCCAGCGGATTCGCGTATCGGCAGTTTTTGCTGAAAAAGCTGCTTTTATTCGAGGAGGGTAAGGACGTCGAAGAATGTTTGAAGGACAGAAGAGGGAGGATTTTTTGTAGGTTCATGGGAGAAGTAGAAGGTCGGGTAGAGTGCAGGGAAATGATCGAGAGGGCGCTAGGGAATAGCAAATTTTCCGTCCAAGAACGAGGTGAGGGGATTCGGAAATTTCAGGTTTTTGTCTTGTAGAGGAATTGGAAAATCATGAGAAATCTCTTTTCAGATTATGTAAGACTGATGGTTAACCTGTCCTATTGGATGGAGGAGTGTCTACTCAACAGAGAGCTCGTAAATCTGTACCCTGGACACGAAGCACTATGGTATCACAGAAGATACTTGGGTTGGTCATTGACTGCATTAATCACTTCGTACAAACGTTTTTCTCAATATCGAGCGGAAACATTCGATCCCAAGTTTGGAATCAGTCCACGGCTTGGTAAAAATGACTGTTTCACTCCTCTGGAAGTCATTTTCCAGGTATGACACCAAACTTTCTATTTTTGAAGTCAAAATATCGTAATTTTTCATCTTCGCAGGAACACAATCGCGAGATTGTTTGCAACGCCAAATCCTTAGCTCAGCACCAAGAAGTACTCGCCTCGAGCTTCGTCAAGTTCTTGAAGACCCTGAACCTCGAACTCCGACACTCTGCCTTAGACGAATAAAGTTAAAGTTGTATTTTTCAACAATCCATCTAGAACGTCCGAAAAATATTTTTTATACAGTCTATGGACCCACTATATTATTATTAATATCGTTCGTTTCGATGTAAGTAACTAGAGCGTTTGTTGTTTCAGTTTTTATTTAAATACGAATAAATAAAGCGAAATTACAGAATCGTATGAAGGAATGAAAATGGAATGCACTGTTTTTTTTTTCGACGCTCAATAACATTTATTCTCCTTGAAACGTTCCGTTCTTTTTTTTTGCCAAGAGCGTTCTACAATTTCAGACACAGAAACAGGCGCGGTAAAAACTTGCCTCCCCCCTCCCCCCACCCTCCCTCAGTTCATAATAGTTTTTTTTTTCATTTATTTATATATGTATATATATATATATATATATAATATATGCTTTTTTTTGTATACTATGTACATTCGGACATTTCGGGGCATTGGGGGTAAGGGTGGTAATGGTCAGCGACGGTAACAACTAAAAATTGGTTCAACATAGTTCTTCTCTTAATCTCTAAGATGTTAATTAATTTCATTAATTATATCACATTTTCTTGTACACTCCTCCCCCCATTTATTTACAATGCTGCGTGTCTCCGAAATACACAATTTTTCGTTTTTTTTTTACCGAGTATTGCGGTAGTTAAATAACGCCTATACAGAATGAATATTACACGCGAAGAAATGCTTTCTCTTCTTGTCTTTATTTTTCGAAAAAAGGGACTAAACTTGTGTGGATTTTGCTTTGATTGACTCAACTTTGATTATCGTCTAGATAAATAATTTACACGAATAAATTATGAGAATCGTACACAAAATCATATGGTAGGATTAGCGTTAATTTTATCAATAGCTGTATGTGAAAAAATGTGTTTATTTGAACTGACTTTACGCCCATTCAAAGTTCATAAATCCCGAGAAACTGGAAAATAAGTGAATTCAAATGAACGTAAAATAAGCATAATAATATACCTTGACGTAGAGGAACTTAACTTTTATGTGTAAGTCAATAAGTTTGACCAAATGCGAGATGAAATAGATATTCCAGGTCCACTTTGAGTTCTAATCTCAACAATTTCAATTTAGGGGAAAGAGTGAGATTGGAGTATAAAAAGCAAACAGATAATGTACAATAATAAATAGAACTTTACAAACAAGACGAGAATTTCCAGATCGCACTCTGCTTTTTTTTGGCAAAATACTCCATGCGGTGATTCCAAAATATAAGGAAACAACAAAGAACGTGATTGTGACAACGCGATTGCTTACATTTTATGTACAAGTGAAATTTTAATAAATGATATTTCAAATCACAAGAAATGCATCGGGAATCGAAATGCGTTTTTCGCATCGTAAAAATTACGAATAAGAAGAAATAATGTGATATAAAAATGTTTTTATTTGGCCGAATCAGTGTAACTCAAAACAATACTCATCACTTTTGTGATTTTCGCAGCTTTTGGTTCCATGATTTTTAGAAAAGTATAACTTTTATTTCCCAAAATTCATTTTTATAATCAACACATTTTCATTGCTTATTCCAGAATAAAGCATAAACCGGTTTATAACTCTTTGCAATCAAATACTACATTTTTGGTAAAATTCAAAATATGAAAATATGCATTCCAGAGCTTAATCACTAACGAAAATTTTGGTCTTGAATCAATAATGGCTTTGGAATTATTCACCGAAAACCACAAAAATCGTGAGCAACCCGAAAGCAAAAACTCATCCAACATTTAAACAATCCACTATCATGTACATCTCATGTTCTTTTTTCACCTTTGTCATAATACTTGTAAAATTTACATAATAAACTGAAAACTCCCTCTGAATTCTTGGTGAAATTTAAAGAACTCAACGTAAAAAAAAACAGCACGAAAAACTAAAATGACGAGGAAAAGCGCGAAAATAAAAATAGCCAATTGTTTTCCAGTAAAAAAGAGAGCCACGACCATTTTCCTCCTCGTTTCAGGGAAAATTTCGCTCAATGGAAGAATGCGGTACCGAAGAATTTTGTTGTTGTTGTTGCTGAATGTGCATTTGTTGCTGGTAATGCTGGTTTTGTTGTTGGTTGCTTGAGGTCGGCGACGTAGTTGTGGGCGTTGGAGTTGAAGGAGAAGTAACAACAACAACAGGTTTAACGAGGGTGTTGAGGTACTGGGCGCTGACAAGAGGAACCTGAAATCAAGAGATGTAAATTTAGATTATTATCCCATACTGTATGTACTAAAAAATGTCCGTTTTCCAAAATATTTGTAGTACGAAAAATGTACACACGAGATCTTTTACCTGGCTGACAGTCTTGATGATAGGAGACGAGATGACCTTGGAGGGGCCAATGATATGAGTCCTGACCTGTTTGCCCCGAGACAACATGGTCAAGGGGGCGACGAGGTCTGACATGGGCTGATTCTTGTAAAGTAAATGGGCCCCCATGCCTTCTAAAAATTACACAACAACTCAGAACAATGTTAGTATATCTCTTCACTAGTGTGGAAAAGTTTTTTTTAACGAATCTGAGAGTTGCAAAGGCGAGCATTTTAAGTATTAATAAATAGAAAATTACCAAACATTACTGAAATTGCTCAATGTCACTAAAATTACTATATGTTACTTAAACTGTTGAATATTACTAAAATTACTAATTATAAATTACTTATCAGATGAGTTAAAAATTTTTTTCCACACTAGTCAAGGACTATATTTTATTCAACAATCATTTTTCATGTTATTTCTATTATAAATTATGATTTCCACCTAATTACGATTTTACAGCCTTCAACAGAAGTCGATTTTGGCGAAAACGAGACTTTTAATGCCGAGGCGAAGCCGAGCCATAAAAGCCTAAATCGACTTCTTGCATATTCACCATTTAAAATCAAAGAATTACACTTTTTTTTTGAAATTGAGAAATGTAAATAATATTATGCTGAAAGTAAATATATTTTTGAAATGAGATCGAGTTTTGTACCTCCGGGAATAGTTGAAGATTGAGTTTTGAGTGATGGGAACACGCCGTTGGTTGGAAATATACTGAGCTCGGCACCGCCGGCCAGTGCCGTATATTCAGCACCGTCACTGCCGACTAACGTCACACCGCCAACCATTTTATGGGTTGTCGGCGTTTCCGCCGTTGTTCGCAATCTCGCCTGACCATCTGCAAAATTAAAGTAACCAATAACGAACAAATTAGTAAATCATGTGTTATGCATAGAATAATAAAAATAGCGAAATTCAATCCTCAGTAGGAAAAAGAGGTAAAGGAACGAGAGATACAAATTTTTTAGTTTAAAAAATTTTAATAATGAATGAAAAATTATTTTTATAGTATTAAAAACTGTATGATTGCTCAATGAGGCATAAAAAAATTAATTTCAAATTGAAATAACAAGGGTTTTCAATTTTAAACTTGATCGAAAAATGTGTAAATTTTCGTGTATAAGAATTTTTTACAACGCCTTATAATAGAAAATTTAGAAATGTTAGTGTTTCTAAAGAGGAATTTTGATTTCACGCTGTATTCAAACATTTTTAATAAATAATACAAAATTATTTGTGTAGTATTAAAAATTATATGATTTCTCAATGAGGCTTAAAAAAAATTAATGTCAATTTGAAATAAGGAGGATTTTGAATTTTAAACTTGATCAAAAAATGTATGATATCTCGTGTTAACAAATTTTTACAACTTACAGTAGAAAATTTAAAAATGTTAGTGTTTCTAACTAGAAATTTTGATTTCACGCTGTATTCAAACATTTTCAATAAATAACACAAAATTATTTGTGGAGTATTAAAAATTGTATGATTTCTCAATGAGGCTTAAAAAAATTAATGTTAATTCAAAATACAGAGGATTTTGAATTTTAAACTTGATCGAAAAATGTGTAAAATCTCGTGCCTAAAATTTTTTTACAACACCTTACAGTAGAAAATTTAGAAATGTTAGTGTTTCTAACTAGAAATTTTGATTTCACGCTGTATTCAAACATTTTTAATAAATAATACAAAATTATTTGTGTAGTATGAAAAATTGTATGATTTTTCAACGAGGCTCAAAAAAAAGTTAATTTACAATTGAAATAAAGAGGATTCTGAATTTTAAACTTGATCGAATAATGTATAAAATTTTCGTAACGCCGCACTGTAGAAATTTAGAAATGTTAGTGTTTCTAAAAAGAAATTTTGATTCCATTGATAAAAAGGGAATTTGAATATCATTGATGACACAGAAATGTTTATCTCGTTGATTTTAATCAAAGTGTAGATAACAATTACACAGTCCGACAAAATTTGACTTGGAAAAATGGCAAGGAAGTTTTTGCAGAATCATGTAGCTGAAGGTATCAATAAACCATCCCCCAAAGGTTTTTGCTGGTTTGGTTCGCGTTTTCGA
>JAPYZL010112548.1:0-11608 GCA_030522825.1 Platygaster orseoliae
AGAATTCTGCCGCTGATTTTATGGCTGCTCAAAAAGAGGGCTGTGTTCACGCGATTCATCGTAAAAAAGCGGCCATTCGAACACATGCATGGAAAAAATGTAATTATAAATGTTTAGCCAGAAAAAAGTAGAAAAAAGAAATTTTTCGACCCAGAGATTTTTAAGAAAAAAAATTGAATTTATGGAAGCGTTTAAAATTTTAGAACTTTGATCTATGAAGTTTCATATTTCATAAATTCAGGTTAAAATTTTTAAAAAAACCGAAAATTATTTCGAATCATAAACATAAATGGATGAATAGAATGAAATTCGCATATTTTAAAAATACCTCAAATACTATGAAAAATTAATGAGTTCTAGTTAATAAATAATTTTCACAATTATTTGAAAATGCCGTATTTCATTTATTTGTATTTAATTTCCAAAAATACTGAAAAATACTGCAAAACCGTATAAACAGCATGGAATACGGAAAAATTTTTTGAAATTTCTATAATACTATCAAAAATACTTTCGTTCAGAAGTTTTCAATTTTACCAATTTCGAAATTTGAAAGTTATATAAATTTTGTAATCCTCAATCAAACATTTTTCATATACGTAGTGAACATTATGGAACTCAATTTTTGTAATTTTCAAATAACTGATATTAGATTTTCGACTTTTGAAATAGTTTTAGTGTTTTTGATATTTCCTTATCATTTACCTAACTTTCATTCTTATCAAATAATATAAATTTCCATACATAACTATCTAAAATTCAATTTTTTGAGTCTCTAAATATTCCTTTTCTGGTGGTTAAAAATTTTTAAATCATTAAAGCAAATAGTAGTTTTTTTGACGAATAAAAGCAGTTTACTTTTTTTTCAAAGTAAAAATTATCGGAATTAATGTACAATATGCTGCGATTTTTCTCTCCGTGTGCCCTGAAAAATGATGTTCTCAACGCAAAATTTCCTAGAAAAAGTAAATTCCAATTGAATCACACAGAGTAAATTTTTATGTGAACATCACGTGCTCTTCGAACTTCTCAATGCTTTATTGCTGTTTTTTTTTATCCGGTTCACGTTGCAACTGATTATTACACATCTCGTCCATCTCCTCTCGTCTTCACCTTTGCGCGCCGCCATTACGACTCATAATGGCGGTCGTAAAATCAAATTAGGGTTATAACGCGATTTTTCGCGAAAGGCCTCGGGCCCTGTTTCCAACTATAATAGGGCATTACGCGAAATTAAAAAGTTTCGTTCCATTCGAGAACAAATTTTTTTTGCAATTCGTTCAAGAACTCGATTCTTTTTTCCCGTGCGAAAATAATGATTTTCTCGTTCAAAAATCCATCAAACTTTGCAGCTTTTCTTGAAGTTATTCAAAATTCTCAGAAAACTGAATAAATTTTTGAGATCATTGAAAACGTTTGAAAATACGTAAAATACCTTCGTATTAAAAATCGTAGAATTTATGGAGACTTAATTTTCTGACGAATTTATAAGACTTTTAATCCATTAAAATTATTTATTACAATAATAATTTAGATTATATTAAATTACAACATCGTATGTTACAAACATATTTCATTACAAAAAAAAATCAAAATTAAAATTAAATATTATTTTATTATTTGAGAATTCTATTTCATTTAATTAAGTGATCTTTGAATAAACTTTAAAAAATATTTTAATTTCTTAAATTCATTGAAATTCTTGTGCCTTAACCAACTTGACTTTTGTAAATGAATTTAAATAATTTTAAAAATTCTGAGATTTTCTAACTCAGTTACGAAACGTTTTTAGAAAGGTCTAGTACAAGGGGATGAGGTAGTATCATTATCCCTACGCCCCCACCTCCTTAATTTTTTTCGGGGCCCCTTTGATGCCCGTCAAACACGATTCTTCGGCGCCGCAAATCGTAAAATTTACTCCCCAATCAACCAGCGACATTGCGTCGGGCTTGAAAAAATTATTTTTTTATTTTGTAAATAAATTTCTGGCGAAAACAAATATTTTCTTTAACACATTTAGATTCTAAAGGATATCAACCACAAATTAAAACGAATTTCCTAGTATTTTTTACTTTCAGTCATTCGTTTCATTCCTCGTGCAAAAATATTAATTTTTAATAATATTGTTGTAAGTTTACTTCTGTATATTATATTCATTTAATGATTTGGTTAGGTTAACATTAAAAATTATATATTTATACTACATATTCATATCAATAAACTATGTTAATATACTAATATATTCAAGTAACACAAAAACTATTATCATGAATGAAAAAAAAAATTATTAAAAACCTCTTGAAATAAAAAAAATCGAAAACTTGTCCCCGACCGCAAATAACATGGCGCCGACCATCAGAAACAAAAAAAAGTTTAAAGGAGAATTTTTTTATCGCTTGTTGTGAGGGGGAAGGGGGGGGAGACAGTATTATTTTTTGTTGGTGAGATTACTGGTAATTTTTAGTTTTTTCCGAATATCTGACATAAATATAGAGGAAGCCCCATCAATTTGAGGTTGGAGCGAATTCATCGTGCAAATTTTCAGTAGAAACTGCATTTTATCATAGTAATTTTCGGCGGCGACGCTGAGGATTTTTTTGATTGCTCGTCGATTTGCCTATTGATTATGGGTGCGTTCGGAAATTCGATATTAGTGGGTGCGCTCGTATTCGAGTTCATCGGATGCGCAATTTTTTTCAACGAAACGCTTTGACAATTCCAGGCTTTTGCAGTAATTTGGAATTTGAGAACTGCAACAAATGGGTTTTTTTCGAAATTTAGAGTTTCAGAGTTGTGCAGTTATCGGGGTTTGAAATTGCAAGTTTTTTTTTTCGAAATATAATTTTCAATCGACGTATTTCAATCATCAGAACAGATTCTTCATGATTTTTAAGTCACTGAGTTTTAAAACTTTTTTTTCGTTTTTTGTATTTTTAGAATATTTCACGTTTTTCAGGATGATATGGTTTTTGTATATGCTTTAAATATGTATATTGATAGATTTTTAAGAAAATTATGTCTTTAAATTGATAGAAAGAATGAAATTAATTTCTATGTTTTTTTTTTGTTCGTTTTTTCTTTTTTGTAAACGTTTTCATGAGTATTATTTTGCCATTAAGTTTTGAAATGGATTTTTCAGAAAACAATTTTATTATACAGATTTACAGTACTCTGATTGTTTTTTCAGTTCTTTTGTTATTTGTTTAATTTCTGGACTTTCTGGTATTTCAATGAATTTTTAAGTAGCTTTTCAAATTTCGATGATTTAGAGTTAAAAACCTTCACAATTTTTAAAGAAATAAAATTAACGATGTTATTTTTAATTCCATATATTCAGTCTTCTTTGTGTTTTTTAAAATACATAAATAATTATAGATTTCTAGCATTACTGTTACAGAGATTTTTCAAATTCGATGCTGTAGAACTCCTATTTTTCGACACTCAGTATTGAAATAGATTCCTGAGAAAAAAAAATTTACATAATTCATAAGTGTTTTATCAATTTCTCGAATCTTCGTATTTTTTTGTACTTGCAAAATTGTTTTTTCTAGAGTGTTTAAAGTGTTTTCTAGAATTTTTCTAGATTTCTTATATTTCTAGAATATAAGAAAAAACTCATTTCGTTGACTCAAAAAAAAATTCTTGGTCGTTATTTGACCAACCAAATATTTAGTTTATGTAAATAAATTTTTAGTTAAAACGAACAAATTTTTGTTGACTGTTAAATATTTTTTATTCGGATAAACTAATTAAAGTTGGCATTAACGTGAATTTTTCCGACTAAAACACATTTTGTTGGAGTCTTAAAAAAAAGTTTTAATTCAGACAAATAAATTTTATAAGTGGAGCAAATATTTGGTTGGTCAAAAAACGATCGAATCTGATTTTCAGTGTCAGTATTTGAATAGTTTTAATATGAAATTCAGCTACTTTCAGCATTTTTTCAGTGCTTAAATGTTTAAATAAATTTTTTTTATGTTGTTATATTTTTATTTGGATTTTGAGAATTTAATATTCTAGGATTGTAAGTTTTCAAAATTTTGTTACTTTTGTAGATTATAATTTTTATCTATGTTTATCTAAGTTGGAACAGTTTCTCAAATTTTCATTCTTTTTTTTTTTGTTTTTTGTTATAAGCTAACCACACAAATCTAATAAAAACACTATTTAAGAAAAAATTTTACTCAACCGAGGATTGCTGTTTTTTCAAGCTACATAGTGAAATATGAAGAATTTTGAATGTTGTTCAATTTTGAGAACTTATACGTAAAACAATTTAGTAGGTCTTTAAGATTTTAACATAATTTCCATGATTTTCACTCAATTCTACAATTGTAATAACTAATTTCATGCAATTTTTTAATATCACTATTTTCGTTATTTTATTTTTTCATTTTCTTCGTTTACTTCGTTTATTCTTTTTATTTTCTCTATTTTATAGTTCTTTTTTTTTATTTTTCTATTTTTCTTGTCTTTCATTTTCATTATTTTCATTGTTTTCATCTTCATTTCATTATTCCATGAATCTCTACCATATTATCACTATTTTCATCTTCGATCATTATTTCTTTTTCCTCAAAAATAAATCTCAATCACATTATTAAAATCACAATAATTCAAACACTCAAAACTTAAACACCTCCAAACAAAAAAAAACCCACAAAATTCCATTCCACCAACCAAACACAAAAACATAACTCCATTCAACCACCCACATTCTACCCCTCAACATCCACAATGCACACTTCCCCCGAACGTCATTTAAACCCTCCACCCCCTCCCACCCTCCCCTCCTTTCGCCCCTCGATACAAGATCGAGGACAGCAAAAGTTACTCGGTGAGTGGTCGAATGAATGCTGGAAAGAAAAAGTATATCCGTAGTTTCTTGAAGGAGGGAAAGAGGGTTCGTCGCGAGGAGAATTCGAGAGGATCTAAATCACGTTGGGGTGGGTGGCTGCTGCGGGATGGTAAGGGGAGGGGGCGGCAAGGAGAGGGTGAGCTTGGAGCGATAACAGGGGCAAAAGTGAGGCAAGAGCCAGGGCCTCCGAGGCGGGGGACATGTTTTATGACGTCTGTTCATCACGTCGCCCCGGCGTCATAAATTAGAAATCACCCCCCAGATAGGCCAAGTTACGTTCCACGATATGGCGCTGTCTGCGGCAGAAAAGAGATCCGGCAGTCTCGACCTCCTCAAAAATTGTGAGACTAACGTAACGTGTGAAAGAAACACGATTTATTGAGGTTATGTTGGATTGAGGGTCCGAGTGGGTAGGAGACTACAATGTCCAAAGATTTTCATGTACATGTTATATTTTGTCTAAATTTTCTTTTTACTTTAGTCTTACTTAAATCCTCTAATAGTTTGTATTATGTTCAAAATTCCGAAATTTTGCTATATCATTATTATATTTTTTAGAAAAGTGTAGGGTTTTTTTTATGAAGAAATTTCATAAAATTCGAAGTATTCTAAAATTATTATGGGTTACACAAATTTTGATGGATTTTTTTCGATTATTATTGTAAAAATATAAAGAAAATGAAAAAGCATTGGGAAAATTCTCTAGATTGTCGTAAATTCTATGAAATTTAAATAATTTGTTGAATTTCAGATAATGGTAATAAATTTTGTACATCGTGAAATATTTTTTAATTTCGAAAAATTATATATACCGTGTAATACACTACATTTTTAAAAATCAAAAAATGTTTCATTATACGGATACGGTCGAAAATTTTTGAAATTTTTAAAACAATCTTATATTCTCATTAATTTATTTTCTAAAACGCCAAATTCCAGTATACAATCTCGTGGAATTCAAAAAGCTTCTTATCTAGTACTCGAAACTTCAGAATTTTGTCATATAATGTCGATATTAATCAAAAATAAAAGATTGATTACTATTCAACATATCCATATTTCCAAAAAATCATTATTAAAAACATCACAAAAAAATTCATAATATCATTCATCACAATGTCAGAATTTTCATTGTCATAGTATACTAAACACAAACACTTCAAATTTTCTTTTTCACCTAAATAACTATCCTCATAATCTTGAAAGAAAATATTATCATCACCAAATCATTTTCATCAACTTCCTACAATGATTTCAAAAGTCATCACCTCAACCGCAATAAAAATCTCTTTCATTATCAAACTTCCCTTAATTCATCTTCCATCACTTCAATTCCTGAATATAATCATTCTCTCCAAGTTTCATCAAATCATTTTCATCAACTCCCTACAATGATTTCAAAAATCATCACCTCAACCGCAACGTAAATCTCTTCCATCATCAAACTTCCTTTAATTCATCTTCCATCACTTCAATTCCTGAATATAATCATTCTTTCTAAGTTTCATCAAATCATTTTCATCAACATCCTACAATGACTTCAAAAATCATCACCTCAACCGTCATGAAAATTTCTTTCATCATCAAACTTTCCATGATTCATCTTCCATCACTTCAATTCCTGAATTTAATCCTTCTCTCCAAGTTTCATCAAATCATTTTCATCAACTTCCTGCAATGATTTCAAAAATCATTACCTCAACCGCAATGAAAATCTTTTTCATCATTAAACTTCCCTAACGTCATCTTCCATCATTTCAATTCCTTAATTGAATCATTCTTTCCAAGTTTCACCAAATCATTTTCATCAACTTCCTATAATGATTTCAATCAATGATATCAAAAATCATCACCTCAGTCGTAATACAAATCTCTTTCATCATCAAACTTCCCTTCATTCATCTTCCATCACTTCCATCCCTGACTATAATCATTCTGTCCAAATCTCATTAAATGATTATCATTAACTTTTTACAATGATTTCAAAAAGCATCACCTTAACCACAATGAAAATCTCTTTCATCATCAAACTCCCCTTAATTCATCTACCATCACTTCAATTTCTGAATTTAATAATTCTTTCCAAGTTTCATCAAATCATTTTTATCAACTTCCAACAATGATTTAAAAAATCATCACCTCAACCGCAATGAAAATCTCTTCCATCATCAAACTTCCCTTTACTCACCTTCCATCACTTCAATTCCTGAATATAATCATTCTTTCCAAGTTACATTTAATCATTTTCATCAACTTCCTAGAATGACTTCAAAAATCATCACTTCAACCGCAACGAAAATCTCTTTCATCATCAAACATTCCTTCATTCATCTTTCATCACTTCTATTCCTCAATTTAATCAATCTTTCCAAGTTTCATCTAATCATTTTCATCAACTCCCGACAATGATTTCAAAAATTATTACCTCATCTTCAACGAAAATCTCTTTCATCGTCAAACTTCCCTTACTTCATCTTCCATCACTTCACTTCCTGAATTTAATCATTCTCTCCAAGTTTCATCGACTCCTAAGTCATCATAGATGATTAAAACTTTTTCAAGAGATGCTGAAGTTGAGTAAAAAAATATCCTGGTGCTCCGAACTAGTCGAAGGACTCGGTAACGAAGAGTTGGACTGACACATGAGATTGGCATTGATGGGGGTGTTCGCTTTACCGCAGGACGAACTGATGTGTCACGGCCCTGTAACGATGACGCTTCCGCGCTTCTCCGATCAATCAGCTCATTACACACCTCGATTTCCTTGTCTTCCACGACGTTCCAAGGATCCGCAATTTGTCACTCCTCTAAAGATGTTTCTTACTCCTGATCTTATATCTCGAGCACCATCACGAATAAAAAGTTACATGAACTTTTTCAGAATACTCTCTTTGAAATTATGAGTAAATTCATGATCTTCATCACAAAGCTAATTCAATTAGAAACACTAATAATACAACAAAAAAAATAATAAAAATATCATTAAAAAACTCGTTACTTTTGCAACAGCATTGTTTAACAATCAAGAATAATTACGTAGTTGGGTCACAAAGAATTAAATTGTAAAATACCGACAGGAAATGAAACTCAACCATTTTGGTGGGTTCCGAAAAAAAATGGGACCAATCCGCGATCTGGCCCCAACCGCAGAGTCTTATTGTAGCATAATATCGTATCGTCCCTCAATTTCCTGTGGTTGAGGTTTTTTCCACGAAGCATGAAAGGGGCTTAACTTTGGGGCTTGGACTCAATAATAGCGATGCTGGTGGAGGACTAGTCATATGATTATATACATCGGAGAGCACTAGATGATTTTCGAGATTTTTTAGATGATTGCTGAGCATTTTGCCAATTTTTCGTGGATTTCTTGGAACGTTATTTGTTCGTGATTCGCTTTTTCGATGTGTTTAGTTATATGTTAGAAGTTTTAATTTGTTAACGTAAAAAGTTGAAGTGATGGTGGGATGATGAAGTATGAATTTATTTGAAAAAATGATGGATTGAATTTCAATGATTTGTACGAATTGAAAATTGCTGCTGTGATAAATTTATTCAACTTTTGAACAATTTTTCAACACCGCAAAGTAGTGAATTTTATTCAAAATCGAATAATTTTATAACGGATTAGAATGTAACAAATTGTTTGAATCGTGATGTTAAACTTATCAGTTTAGTAAGTACTTTAGGATAAAAGATGAGTTTCTAATGAGTATATTATTAATAATTAGTATTTTCATACAGGTGCATACGCAGAAAAAATGTTAAAGAGGGGTTGAAAAAAATTTGTCTCAATAATATTTTGTTAATAATTTGAAAAATATTAAAAATTTTTAGAACACTTTGATTTTAGAGCATCGATTTCCAGAAAGCTATATTATTTGAGAATTTGATAATATTGGAAAACCCTTTAAGTTGTATAAATGATTAGTAAATTTTGAAAATATTAAAAATCGAGTTTCATTATACTGAGTAAACTTACGAAAAATGTTCGACACTGGTCTACAAAATTTATATAAATAAATGTTAAACTCAAAAATTTGTGAAATTGAAAAATCTTATTGCCGAAATCAGATGGTCGAAAATGAAAAATTATAAAATCCCACAAATAGATATGTATGCTACAAGGGAGAAAAAGGATGATTCCAACGAGTGCAAAGTTTGGGCATGAGCGAAGCGAGTGCGCAATTGCACGAGTTGGAATCATCTTTTTTGTCTCATGTAGCATACAATATTTTTTTTCCATGCATGTGTTCGAATGGCCGCTTTTTTACGATGAATCGCGTGAACACAGCCCTCTTTTCGAGCAGCCATAAAATACATACATGGAAAAAAATATTGTATGTTACATGGGAGGAATGTGATTCACTCGCGCGCTTGGGCACTCGCTACCGCTCGTGCCCAAATGCTAGCTCGTAGAATCATTCCATTCCTCCCTTGTAGCATAAATATCTATTCAAATACATGTGTAGAAGTGGCTACTTCATTTTTATGGAACGCAGGAACGAAATCCTCTTTTTGGAGTACTCGGAAATCAGCGGGAGTTATCAATAAAATCCTAGGGAAATATTAATAAATCCCGGATTACAGGGAAGAAAGTTGCCTGATCCGTGATTAATGAATGTTTTCCAGGGTTTTTGTTAATATTTCCCGCTGATTTCCGAGTACCCAAAAAAGGGGCTTTTGTTCCCGCATTCCATAGAAATAAAGTGGCCTTTTTTACGGGTGCATGGGAAAACAAGTTTTTATACAGAGCTCCAGGAATTTCTCGAATTTTCCATATTCTAGCTATTCATATAATTTTGTCGTATTTTTTGGTATTTTTATATATATATTTGAATTACATGATGTACTATACAGATTTTCAGAATTCGATGTTAAAGTATAGAAAATTACAACGTTTTTTTTTGAGTTTTAAGTATTTTCATACATTTGTAACTTATTCGTAAACTGCTACATAGATTTCTAGGATTCCATGCTTCAGAATTCTTATTTCAAAAAATTTCCAGTATTTTTTAAGATTTTCAAGAAAATTAGATCTACGTAGATATTTGAATATCCCATTGATTTTTTATATTTTCCTACTTTTAAAAATTTCAAAGATTCTACAGCTTTTCCAGATGTTTATATACGTTTTTTTTAAAAATCCAATAGTCAAGAATTCCAAGTATTATAGATGGTTCTTATTTTTCAGATTTTTCAGAAAGCAGTTCTTTTACAGAATTTTAATCTTTTAAGTATTTCTTCAATTTGTTTAAAATTCAAAATACTTTCTGGAATTTTAATGGATTTCTGTATAAATTTATAGAATTTCTAATCAAAGAGTTTCAAGTTTCTAAGATTTTCAACATTTTCATAAATTTTGGTTTTTATTCTATGTATCACAAAACGATTTCTCGAATTCATTTTTTAAACATTATCTTTGCCAAACATTTATAAATATAAATCATTTATATCCGGAACTGCTTTTTTCCTAATCAGTGAAATTAGGTATTCTAAATTATGAATATTCAGAAACAAAGAAAAAAACATTTGTTACGTCCTCCAGATTTCAGTAAGTACATTTTTAATGATTTTAACCCATTTTCATCATTTTGATTCATATTTGCACTTATCACTTCATTCCAAAAAATCATTTTTATCAAGTCAACTTATTTTTTGTTACTGTTTATGCTTTATTTAATTGAAAAGTTCATCATTTATATTTTATTTGATTTTTACGTAAAAATAGGCTTTGAACCTCCAAATAAAATAACTAAATTATTCCATTTCTTTGTTAATTCCTTATTCAACTCTCTGTATTTATACTCTTAATATTTTTGTTTTTCAAGTCTTTTTCAATTATTATGGTATTTCAAAAAATTAAACTTCACATATTCCTCGTCTTTAAATTTCGCTTTTCAGGCGTTCTCACCTGTTGCAAGAATGAATTAAAAGATAACAAAAAATTTTTTTAATTGGCAATCCCTGCTACGATAAATTCATTCAACTCTTGGAAATCCAAATTCGTTGACTTCAGATGTCGCGATGATTGTGTAATGATTGTCAATCCATTGCTTCGAAGGGGGATGGCCGAACGCGCGCCCGAGCAATCAGGCTTACTTGATCCCTTTACCCTCGGGTGCAGGCGGCGTTGATAGACCCGGGTCTATTCCCTTTTGATTTCACGCGGTTCGTGAATACACGTGATTTTCACGCGCTTCCGATTCATGCGATCCAAGATATTCTGAATCTTTAATTTTTCTCCCAATTCCCTACTATTTAAAAAGTGTAAAACCACATAACCGATTACTCAGTGATCAAATCAGTACAATACCACTGATGAGTTTCACTGACCATCTCCCATTAAACAACTACAGTCCAAACAACATCAAACCCAACTTAAAAATACCCTTCTCTCACACCAACGCAATCAACACCCTTAAACCTTTTATTCCTCCACCCCAACCCCCACCCCCTCAAGAACAATAGCCTTTCGATTGCCGGCGAAAAAAGGAAGACCCGACGAAAACCTCGGGGAAAATCCGGTATCGGGAGGGAAAGAGGTGGGGGGGGGGGCAAGGGGCGGAGGGTGAGGTCAGATGTGGGTGAGGGTGAGAAAACGGGGTGGTCGGGGGTGGGAAGAAGGGTGGCTGTCGCTCGGCCCGGGCATCGGAGGCAGCAGACGTCTTCTGACCCGGACGGTGGCTCAACTCAACTCAACTAGGACTCACACTGTATGGAGCTCGGGGGGTGGCAGTCGGGGGGGGGGGG
>JAPYZL010112572.1:0-15589 GCA_030522825.1 Platygaster orseoliae
TCAGTGATTTATTAATATTTCCTTAGGGAAGAATGATTTGTCCCGCTCATTCGTGAGTACCCCAAAAAGTGGATTTTGTTCCCACATTCCATGCAAAAAGGTGGCCTTTTTTGTGGATGCATGGGAAAAATAATTTTTATAATAATTGTATAATAATTGATATTTTGGCACTTGTTTAAATTCAGCTAATAGTAAGTGCCTCCTGTATTGTAGCTAAGACTTGCTGAAATTCAGTATCGGCCTACTACCTTGCAGCTTGGCGCTTGTTGAAATTCAGCTAAGTGTTTTCTGCATTGTAGCTGAGAGTCCGCTGAAAATCAGCAGAGTAGCTTTTGCGTTACAGCTGAGAGCTCGCTGAAATTCAGCTGAGACCATCTGCATTTCAGTTGGTTGTACAGTGAAAAAAAGCATTTATTTAGTTGGTTTCCAGCCGGAATTCCATCTGCTTAAAATAAGAACCTTTTGCTGACTTTTGTTGCAACTGAATTTCAGCAGCATTTTCAGCTGAAAATAAGATATACTTTTTAGTGTGCACCATTGAAATACAGTGATTGACTATAAAAGAAAACAGGTTAACACGCCTTTTTTATGTAAACCCGTAGGAAAACTTTCCATGGAATTTCCATAGAAGTTCAATGGAAAGTGAATCGAAAATTTATTTTCATTGATTTTCCATAAATTTTCCATAGATCGGTCTGAATGGAAATTTTTTTTCCATAGAGCTGATGAATGGAAAAATTTTTCCATACGTTTTCCAATCGTAAGTTCAAATGAAAATTTCTTTTCATTAAGCTGATGAATGAAATAAATTTTCCATACGTTTTGCATTGGTAAGTCTGAAAGGAAATTTTTTCCATCAGCTGATAAATGAAAAAATTTTTCCATTAATTTCTTATCAATTGAAAAGAATAGAAAATTTTTTTTCCATTGAAATGATTCATGAGAGAAATTTTATACACATTTTTTGGATGGAATCTAATGAAAGTGCAATAGAAATCTTATGGAAATTGGATGGACATTGGATGTGAATGAATGGAAATCTTATGGAAATGCAATGGAAATCCTATGGAATGTGAATGGAAATTGTGTGTGCATGAATGGAAATGTAATGGAAATTTAATGGAAAAGCAAGGGAAAAGTTCAATGGAAAAATTTCCATACGCAAAAGAAACCATAGACTTTTTCATTGGAAAATTCAATGAAAATTCTTATGGAACGTTTTCCTACGGGTTAGTTAGTAGTTAATGATGGCCGGACAATGTTTCGTCTTTAAATATTTAACTTATAGTGTTGCTAGACATTAAAAACTAAATTATTCAAAATTAATGATTTATTTTTTAAACTTTCATTATACTTAAGTATCAGCGCACAATAAAACATTTGTTGAGTTGGAATATTTATATTATCCTTAAAAGTTTCCCGTAATTTTTTTTTGTAATATTCATAATTTTTCACAATCTACGCAATTAATAATAATTTTTTTTTAATTTACCAATTTTTGGAATTTTTAAAAATTTAAGGCGATCTTTCAGATACTTATTGTTTTTTTTTCATTTTTATAACATTATACACACACTATTCAAAATTGTACAAATACTGTTTAAATTTTCCGGAGTCATGAAGATTTTTCGTGATTTGTGAACGTTTTTCAAATTTTCCAGGTTTTTATCAAAAAAAAGAAAACGAAAACAAAGTATCATTTATCATCCATGTTTTGACAAAATATGATCACCACCATGATTTACATAATAATTTATGTACATGTTATTTAAATTTATAAACTTTTGAATTTTTTAGAATCATCGACCATATTTTAAATTTCAATATTTTTTTTTAATTCTCAAGTTAAAACTAAGCTGAAATAAAAAAAATATCTACATTTGTTTTTTTTAAGATTCTTTGCTATTTTCATACTTTGTAGATTTTTCAGATTTTCATTTTAAAAAAACTGGAAAATTATGTTATTATGCATACTTTCATGAAATATCATCATGAATGCAAAGCATTAAGTTTGTGAACATTTTCTGACATTTCACAAAGGTTCATAATTTTCTTGAATAATATTTGACCTTATGTATTTAAAATATCCTATGCTTTTTTCCAATTTTTCAAGAATTTCAAAATATAGTTACAATACATATTACATACTATACAACATTTCCGCAACTCAATCAGATTTTTGGCGATTTTTTTAAAAAATAACATTAAGGTTTTACAGATTTCCATTTTTAATGAAAGAAGCAACATCATGCATATTAAAAAAAAAAGATGATAAATAAGATAATCAACGTAAAAATTTGTCAACATTTTCTGAAATTTTTGACAATCTTAAACACAGACCAAATTTTCAAATCATTAAACATAATACGAACGAAAACTTCCAAAGTTCTAAACAATTTTTCAAATTTCTATTTGAAATAAAAGAAGCAACATCATAAATATTTTGGGAAAAAATGATAATAAAGACAATCTACACACAAAATTCATAAACATTTTCTGAAATTCTTGACAATCTTACATATTAACAGAATTTGTAATTTTCAACAATTTTTGTAACTTTGAATATAATATAAACGAAAACTAACCAAGTTTTTAATAAATTTTTCAAACTGAAAAAGGTTTTGTGATTTTTCTTCTTTTCTTAGAATTTCGCTACTAAAAAACTTTATAAATTTCTAAAAGTTGTCCAAATCATGAAGCATACCTGAAATTTTCAAGATTTTAAAACTTTCCAGATTTTTATAAGAAGATGAAAAGAAAAACACCATACACATTTTGAAAACATATGATTATGAGCACAATGAACAAATATTATAGAAACCCATCAAAATTTTTCAAATTTTCCTTTTCAACAGCAGACCTCGACAACTAAATTTCTCAACCCCTCAACATGATTCCCGACATTACCATCGTATAATACCTTCTTAACTTGTTCGTATTCCACTCCGTACTTTTCGCAATCTCTCGTAATTTTTCCCACCAAGAAAAACAATTCGAAGTCAACAAGTGAACATCGGATTAATTACGACGCAATTACAGTTATGAAGAATGGAGATGAGGATTCCTTCCCGTAGACTAATTCCCTTCCTCGTGATTTTTTGATTGATTAACAGGGACCTTGACTTGAGCCTTGAAAAGATAAAAGAATGCTTAATTCCCACAGGCATCTACCTTATTCGCCCCAGTTCCGACGACATAATTGCCAGTCCTCTGATTAAAGTCGATTCTCCCGCTTTCGCATTTTTTATCATTAATTTCCGCGTTTCCGAAGCAGTGTACATGCGTACAATAAAACGCAATTATGCGCGAAAATCCGACTAAACCTAAAGCGCCTCGCATAAATATCCGGGGCCAGGGAAGAAATTAAACCGAAACCTTGGATTTATGGCTCGGCAGTTTTGCTCTCCGAGCTACGATTCGTTCTACTAAATCAACTTTACAAACTTGGCGCAACTCGGATGGTTTTGCAATTATTAATTGGGTACTTTTTACTTGTCATAATAAGAGGATTCGACTCTTTTTTGCAGTTGAATTTTAGTGTAGAGGTTCATTTAATGTGGTTCTCTTGCGAGAAATTTCAAAGGGATTTGACAGGTTATTGATAACTTCGAGTTATTATATTATTTTGTTTTTGAAAAAAGTCAAATAACAGTATTCCAACATTTAGAAAATTGATTTGCACATTGAGTCGCAGCTTTTGTCATTGAATATAATGAAAGTCGTCGAATGTCGAGGGAAAAGCTGAAAAATACGAATACTGCTGGTGAAAGATAGCCTGTAAAAGTTAGAGAGCGAGGGACTTAATAGAAATACAATGGTAGCTATTCAGAGGGAAGCCGCCATCCCCTGGCGGCCGTTTGGCACGGAAAATAAATCAAACTCCAATACGCTAAGTGGTTAGGTTTGACGTTAACCAGGCTTGCTTTTCGGGACTTGAAATGGAGTGCGCGGGAAATGAAATTGTATTTAATTTTCGGATCGATGATATTGCCGTTGATACTGGACCAGCGATTTTTCCCGATATTTCGAGATACGTTGTAGAAAACGAAAATTTTATTTTTGATGTAAAATATGAACTGTCAAGTGATCTAGTTGCAAATATACATGTTTTGTTACTTATGAAGAGTTATTGGGTATTGTATATTTTATGATATGAATCAGTGAAGTTACAATTATTGAGAAAGCTATGTACATATCGAAATGGATAAATTACTCAGTAGTAATAACTTTGATGCTGATTATATCATTGAGTTTTAATGATGATCTGGATTAAAGTTTTAACAGTCATGTATATTTTCTCAGACAATGAAAGAACAATAAACTTTATGTGTTCAACAAATATAATAGCTCTTTTATTCACGAAAGACGAAGCGAATTGTATTCGCTTTCGGTATATTTGTGATTACATTAGTTCATGGTACAAAGTATTTGGGGCCGATGACAAAGAATATAGTACTCTTCTGGTGCAGGTGCAGTTATGCCGTAGTCTCTCAAAGTGCGGCCAGGGCGTAATCTTGTACCACCGTAAATAAGATGATCAAGGTCTTCGTGGAAGTTCCTCTTAGACGATTTTTCACGAATGAGTTGAGTCAGGTCTTGAAAAGTAGAGTTTGGTGTCAAAATGCCCAGATACTCGTGAACTAAGTTATAATCTTGAACTAACCCATTTCTATAGAAAGACAGGTAGATCTGCATTGGTGTCTAAAATCATAAAAAATCCAATTTCCTTCAATGTTTCTCTCTTGACAATCATAGTTTTATTTATGTCAACGTTTTTGATGTTGCATTGAACAACCTAAGTGAAAAACTAATATTTCTGGTGAGAAAAAAATGATGAACGAAGCAGCATAAGAAAGATTATGAAAAATTATCGATATGTTACCAGATCTCAAAATTGGACAGAAATAACAGAACAATGTCAAATTAAGAATTCCATAAGCCTTTTAAGCAATCGAAATTCCAAATGTTCAGAGTTGAAAATTTTGGAACAGATATTGGAAAACGGAGTCAAGTTATGAATAAAAAAAAAAAAAATTATTTCATTCTCAATAGTGAACAAAATGACAAGCAAAAAAATTGTCGATCATTAAAGACCATCAAGTTTGTTATCAAGTCATTTCATATTTCAACACGGGAAGTAAAGTTTACAAACGATAATTTTGCAACGAAAGATTGGGAATCCCCTCGGAAATCCCAGAATTGTAATGAAGTCGAATAAATTGTGAAATAACAAAACTTTGTTTCCTTAAAAGGAAACGTAAAAAAAAAATAAATCGAAAATTAATATAAGTTTCATTACACCGAATAATGATTCGTCTTCGTCATCAAAATTCACTTTCCTAGTGAAGCAATCAATGGTGATAAGGTTTCATACGTGACTTTCGTAAATCGCTATACTTTAAAAAATAATTAACTTGCTATCTTACGTCTGTCCTGAAAAACGTTTTTAGTTAAAAACATTTTCAAATGCAAAGAAAACGTGGAATTTTTTCGAAAATTTCAAACCTTGATATCGAATGTGATGAACGATTGGTATTAAAAAACTCAGGATGTTAAAAAAATCATAAGTAGAGAATAGATCGAAGTTTCCATGGATCAAAAAACTATTTTTAAATATTCCAGAAGTTTCAAAATCACTGATCAAACAATTTTCTAAATCACTGATTCTTCAAAAAGTCACTCACCTCATTATTAACACATTCTGTCATGGTGATCGAATCTGCAAAAGACGCGGGGAAAATGCACTAACTGCTTGTCAGAATTTTTTATGTCTGTTTTGAAAAATGTATTAGCAGACACTGATAATTCTGATTGTTGAAACTAAGCTCGCTAAGCTAAGCGAAGAACGCGCCATCTGCGCCAAACCCCGGCGAAACCTAGTACCACGCTTGACCACGTGATCGCAAAAAATGTCAGATAATTATCAGAGAGATATTTTTAAACGTCCGCGGACATTTTCTTTCTGACCTGTTGGTGACATTTTTTTTTCTTTTAGAAAATGTCATCTGCATGTGTTTACAATATCGCATTTACATTTAATGCAAAAGGAAGCACCAGACTTTTGTGTCTCTCTCGCTCTGACGCGGTTCCCATTCTAGGCATCTCACTCGCACTCACGCGCAACCATGAAATAGAATCAGAGATTTTTATTTAAATTTAAAGAAGCTTAACGGTAACATTATAATATTAACAGTGACATACTCATGGGCGTAGGCAGGGAGAGGCCGCTGTTCTCCCCAAAATATTCACGAATCAACATTTTTTACTGCTCGAGTCAGAGGCGTCGGCAGAAAAAATTTTCGAGGGGAGTTGTTCAAAAAAAAAAATATATATATATACACACAGGGCTTTGTAATTTCAAATCTTTGAAAATGTGGTTATGACAAAATGATTTTACAATTTTTTCGAGTGAAACATTGTATATTTTCTCATGTTTGTAGTAAATGTGATGGAATTGAATTTTTGTGATTTTCAATTAGCTGAGTTGGAACTTTTTTTTTCATGCTTCTAGTGTTTTTTCACAACATAACGGATTTTATGATTTTATTTTGGATTTTTATACATCAATTTTTTCAAGATTTTTGAGAAAATCATAGTAGGGGAGACCGGGGCATTTCGGGACACTTTTTGCATTGTGAATTTTTACGAATTCAATAACATGGTTTTTGTTGAATAACATATATTTTCTGAAAGCTTGAACCCTCCTCTTTTGAATCCCCTAAACAGGATTTTCCAATTTATGATATTATAAACAATATTTATTAAACAGTTAAAATTGCAGATCGTCCCTAATTGCCCCAGAACCGGGGCATTTAGGGACGGGTACCGGGGCATTTCGGGACACTTCGTTTAGAAGCATAAAAAATGTCATTAAAATTGAGAAATATATTTTCAAGGCATATTTTGTGTTCAATATTTTATTGACTTCAATTATTGCACAAAAGTTAAAAAAATCGATGTAAAGATGAACGAGGCAATTAGTACGTTTCAGCCGCTATCCTGATTGACAAGCCCTCATTTTTTACTGCTGCTACTGCCGATTTCATTTGCTCAGTTAGCACTGCATCTTTTTTCCGCTTATAATTGCGCACTATGTTCCTGAAAAAATAATATTCAGTTGTAATTCATTTCGCACTGGGAAACGAAGTTGTCCCGAAATACCCTGGACATGTGCGTCCATAAATGCCCCGACACGAATTTTTTGGGTTTTCGCTCTATACAGACTCAACCGTAAAACTACAGCTTAAATAAGGATATTCGTTACGTTCTGAAGCCTAGACAAAATAAATTTACTCACCTGTTTTGATGTTCCGCAGTTCCTGGTGAAAAACAAACGCGAAAATGTCACAATTCAAATCTTACGTTTTCGTGTCAGAAAACACATTCACTCCTCCACACATAATAGGTTAATAGGTACATGTGAAATCGATCAAACTCCGTTGGTAAAGTAGTTGCCTAGTGAGCAACATAAGATAATTTTTTGGAATTTTTCCAATGTTGCATTTGTTACTTATTTGCACTGTCCCGAACATTTGTTACTTATTTGCACTGTCCCGAAATGCCCCGTGTCCCGAAATTCCCCGGTCTCCCCTACACTGATTTCAACTATTAAATTTGCTATAGTATTGAAACTTTCTTGGTGGCTATATTATTTATTATTTATCGTAGTTAGGAATATTGAACATTTTTATTGGATAAAAATGTTTAGTTATATCGTAAAATCAAGCATTTTCAAATATTATTCCATTTTAGAAAAAATTCTACTCAAGTTATAATAATTATTATTTTGAGTTATAAAACTAAAAATTCTGAAATTATTTTGTTATGAATTATTTTTAATCATTATTACTTTTGACAATTTTTCGTGAAATAAAATTGTTAAGAAAATTTTCTTCATATAGTTTTTGAGTATGAAAAAATTTAACAGCATTTCTTGCATTTTTGGTTATTCACGAAAATCAAAAAGATTTTTTAAGTGTTTTTTTTATATTTTTAGTAATTTCGTAGATATTTCTAAATCAGTTCTGAAAACTATATGTTCTGGAATGCAAATATCGACAGATTTTTTATGATATTATAGATTTTGAGAATAATTAGATCTACATTAATTTTGAGTCTTTTTTATGTATGCCTTTAATTTTCTGTTGTTTTTATTATTTATAAGATTTTTTATTATTTTCTAGTATTTTAATACATGGTCATTTGTGCAAATTTTTCAGGAACGAAATTTTTTCATAGAATTTCATAACTTGTAGTATTTTTTAGAAATCGTATAACGAACGATTCTCTGCTACCTATTTTTATAAATTTATGTTTTAATTTTTTACAGCTTGCTTTCAAAGTTTCAAAATTTTTAGATTCTTATAGAATTTTCGTAGATTCAGGTCTTTTTTGAAAATTAGCAATGCGATTTCTTATATCGAATTCCAATTTGGTTTATTGAATTCTCATCATAATAATAAGTCATATTATTATTATAATATTAGTCATATATTATCTTGACATTATACGACATGAATAAATGATATCGTTTTGTGATTCGGTCGATGACGAAAATCCCCCCCCCCCCCCTAATAGAAATCCTGGCTACGCCCTTGGATGATTAGTATATTCCACTATTATAATCAGATAATTTATATACGTTAAGATACATATGTGATTTCACAAATTAATCTTACTAATGAAATTTCATCTATATCAAGAAGCTTAACATTCAATGTTAATATCTGTACATTAGGGTGGTCCTTATTTGGACATTTTGGAATTTCAATCAACGCACCCCCCCCCCGTGCCGTCCTATCGCTGAATTAAAGGATGAACCGGGTAGGCCATGGACTACGGGCCACCGCAAACAGTGACATGAATAAATTAATTAATTGAATATTCTTTACACTAGAAAAAATTTTTTTTTTTAGAAAAAGGGGCCCCCCACAACCTTAATACGGCTCTGACAACAACTATCAGATATGAAAACTTCGAAAAGCATACTTTTATGAAAACTAAACATCACACAGATCTCTAAATCTTCAGCAACAAACGCTACCTTCGCCCTATGTTAATAAGATGCCGGAAATTTCATCATTTCCTAAAAACAGCGTTATTCCGTCTAGCGCTACACAAAGATGGTTCAAAATTCTAGCATGAAGTATTTTTTTTGTTGAAGAGCAAGTGTTTAAGAGTCACATTTTCAAAAAATATTGCAGAGTTATGCTTGAAATTCGAAATTAACAATTTTTTTCAAAATTTTAACTTCCTCAAGAAAGTTCCATTTTAGTATGAAAATAATACTCAAATGAATGCGTGGATCAAACTTGTAATTCTTGATGATGCAGACACTTGAATTTTCTTTTATGCTTCGGGCATCTCTAGCGACTACAACGACATAAAAAAATCGGAAATCGATTGAAATTGAATTTTGAAAATGTTGCAATTTTTTTTTTTTTGTAAATATGGTTTTTTTCATAAAAATGCCTATTTTCACTAAACTTCATCCCTCTTGGGGCACGGGTTAATTTGCTTCGATTTAGCTCAAATTTTGGCTTTCTTACTTTTTTTACGTTTAGAAACTTTAAGGGGGCTGCGTCAATTGCTAAGTCTATCGGTAAAAAATCAATGTTACTAAGGACCACCCTAATGCATATATATATATGCATAGTGTCTAAAATAAGTAGAATTTTATGCATATTAGATTTTCATAATTTCCATTTTTGCACTATAATTTTGCAATGAATTTCGCTGTTTAAACCAGTTTTCAGCATGGTTTATACGAAACAGTCATGTTTACTTTCATTTATTATCTGCTTGTATTAATTTCCATACATCGACTCTTATATCAATAAACAAATATTCATTAACACTTTCTATTCACTGATTGTATTTCAAAATGTCATAAGGTATTGCAAATTTATATCTGCCCTTTTGCACAAATCAAGAGCCAGGTCATGAGATGTTAGCTTGTCGCGCCGATTTAGGTATCTTCAATTGGCTAGGGATCGTCGAGGGCTCTTGGGGTAAAGCAAACTTTCGTAGCAACAACGTAAAATGGTCGGGATCAATTGAATAATCTATGAACTGCATCCGCGGGGAGAACCGCGATTTGCCGGGAAAGCACAGAATCCGCAACTTTCCAGCACTCACGTCTTCTGCGCGATGATATTTTAAAGCAGCCGAAGATCGAGTCCAAGTTTCTGAAACGCTGATTATATCTCATCCTACTCTCTTTTTCGGTAAAAATTAAAACTCATCCAGCAAAAATAATTTTTAAAAACTTAAACATTTTCTCTTATGTTTTCTTGATTTTCACTGTAAAAATGTTTTGCAGCTCTACTTTTAAAGGAAAATACTCGAATTCCAATCCTAATGTAACTTCGTCCCAAAATTGCCAATTGTTACAAAAGCTCGCGCCCCAATAATGAGGTATTAAATATTAAGCTACGTATTCTCCTCTCGCGCTCACTCAATGTTCCTTTGTTTTATGGCGCGACGTGACCAGAAAGCAAAATGGCGATCAAGCCGATTCTGGGCGAAATAATGTGATTAGCTATTTCGCTTTGCCACGCTTTTTTCCGTTTTTGTTCCATAAAAAATATCCATCTATGTTTCAAAACAATTGTTTCTGTACTTGGTTCGTCTGTACTTTCTAATTCGCTCTGCGCAAGGAATTCGAAAAGTTCAGCTAGGAGCGTTACGCAACTACTTGCGATATTGGTTTCCAGGGTTTTCATGCTTTGAATAGAAAATGGTTAGAGCGAGTAATTGAACTCTCATTGCTCGCTTGCTTCGTTTAAGGATATAATGCGGTATGAAGACATCGCGCCGCAAAAGTCAGGGAACGTGACTTTCTCAGGATTTTTATAAAGAGCGATATGGGTAAAGGGGAAAAAGTGCTTTAGGAAGTTCCAGTACCTACAGGCAGAGAAATAAATGGATGTCACATCAATTAAAATGTATACCAAAAAAGTTATTGAAGGTTATAATTATTAATTCCTAAGCTGCACAATACGGTGCAAAAACTTGCACATCAACAAAACAAAAAAACAAAAAAACAAAAACCAATTGCCACTCTTTCAAACAAGCTCGAATAAAATGGAAATTCATTTCCAAGTCGGACGGCCCATCAACGAACGGCACAATAATCAGGATGGGCGATTGTCAGAGATCATTTTCGAAGCGAAACCGATCATTTTATAGGGCTGCCTCGGGGAACGAAAGAAAAAAATTTTTTTTCAAGCAACGTTCACTCGAGGGAGCAAGAAATTGAGAAGGATCGAGGAGAATGTAAAAGATGGTAGAAGAGCACACGCACTGTAAGAACTCATTATGCTCGCTCCGCCCCCTCTCTTCGACAAACCGGCGTCCAATCGGATACCGCCTGATCGTAATCGTGCCCCTTCGCAGCTTAATCTCGGCTACGTTTATACCGATCTCCACATGCCTCATTTTTTCCCCCATTCCTCCGCCCCATTGCCCCGAGGCTGCGTATTAAAAAATTCAGCCTGATAGGATCTTCGTCTTCATTTGATTGGATGGATACATTTTAGCACTGGTTGTTATGGTGATGACTCGAGATCGTGATCGCGAAATTTGCATGTCGGAATAAATGAGATGACTTTTGGAGGTTATGTTTGTATGGTTTTTTATGGTTAGAACTGTAGAGCGCACGGGAAGAAAGGATTTGTTGTCAGAGCAAAAAGATGTGCTGTTACTATAGAACTTGATAGAATTACTTTTTCGCAGAAGAAGCTCATTTTTCATAGCATTAAGGAAAATTGTTTGTTACTGGAGCACAATAAATATGCAATGGAATTTTATGCAAATGATTGTGCTCTGGTAATAAACAAAAATTTTTAAGACAACGAAAAAATGAGCTACAGCTGCAAAAAAAAAATTCGTACTGTGAAGTGTTGCAACAGCACATATTTTTGCCGATACAGCTAATGTTTTTTTACCTAGCTATTTCAATACTGGAAATCTGAAATACATTGATTTCGAAAGTATCACGTTTTACGAATTTGTATAGAAATCTATAAAAATACTACAAAATCTTTCAAAACTATGTTGACACTGTTAAGAATGAAAAATACACTGTAAAAAAACTTCCCATACATTATGGGAAGTTTTTAACCTATACATAAATCTCAAATTTTCGATTCTTTGTTTAAAAATTCCCATACATGTATAAAACTTTCTAATGGATATATAAAATTTTCCGGAAAAGTATAGTAAAAGATACAGGCTTGCAGCGGAAATTTCCCATATATTTTCAATTCCCATACAATGTGGGATACTTTCCATACTGCATGGGAAAATTTTCATACACGAGTATAGAAAAATTACGATTATTATCTACAGTGTATTTCAACTACTAGATAAATAATAAATACTACAGGTTTATAAAAAAAAGGTTTTGTCGAAAATTAATAGAATTGCTGGAAAAATAATAATAATCATCGAATTTTAGAGCATTTGATTTCGAAAAAGTTTATATATTTCCATACAAATACTAAAAAATTCTTGGAATTGTATAAATACTATAAAAGTACAAAAAGTGGCATAGAATTCTATTGAACCCTAGAAATCTATCGGTCTGCTGTTTTTTGGAAAATCGATCTAATCAAATACTTGAAATCTATTTAACTTTTAGTTCGATATCATAAATTAAAAAAATATTCATAGCAATCTATAAAAATACTGAAAATCTGGAAAAAAAAGGAAATTTCATAAAATAAAAAAAATGAATAAAAACACCTATAATAATATATTATGTAAAAAATACAAAAAATTAATGTAGATAGTACATTTCCGAAAATATATTAAATTTTGATCTTAAATTATCGGTTCTAGAAAACTTTCTTAAAAGCATTGGAAATGCAAAAAAATATTTCAATGTATACAAACACTGGAAAGATACTGAACTTGACAGAAATATACTAAATACGAGAAATATAATAATATATTGTTCGTATGTGAAGCATTTAGAATAGAACAAAAATTTTTTAAGCTCTTGGAAAATTCTTATAATGGATTAATTAAAAAAACTCCATAAATTACACGATTTGAAAGTCTGTTAGTAAAATAAAAAGAAAAGATTCAACTGATTTGATTGATAAACATTCTTTTCGAATTTGATAAAATTTAGCAGTTTTTAAAAATTACGGGTTTTTGAATCTCAGGAAAATTTCCAAATAAGCTACATAAATTTTTGCAGTGGAAGCAAATTCATTTTTACAAAAACTATGAAGCAGTTGAAGTATTATAATTTGAACTGAAACATCTATATTCGAGCTACAAATTTTCCATGCCTTTTAATGCATCTAAACATTATATATAACATCATAATTAACTTTTATACGATTTTAACCTCAAATTTTGTTATTTTAACGAGCTTTGAGATGTAAATTCTATAAAATATCGTATTGCACACACAGGTAAAATCTTACTTTATGAAACAATTAAAATTCTCGGCTCCGCCTCGGATTTCAACTCTTTATTTCGGTAAAACAAACATTACTCGTTTGTACAATAAAATATTATTACATGACAATAAATCAATCAAATCACGCAAATGAAAAGCAAAATAAAAAAAAAACTTATAAGAATCATTTTGTATTTAACGGATGAATAATTCAGTGTTTTGCATAATTTACCAAATCTCGCATTATTGTCATCATTTTTTATTTTCAAAAGTCCGAATTCACTAAGTATTTCTGTTCTGCAATAAAGTACTAATGGTTATGAAAAAAAAAAAAAAATTTTTAAATAATACACTGTCGTTAAAATCTACTAAAAAATTGTTTACTCGAAACTTTTTCATTAATTTCAGCTTCATTCTTATTTCTTTCTGACAGCGAATAATTTTCCCTCGGTTTACAATTGCATTCACGTTTCACGAACATGACAGTAGTTATTTCTGGCGTTGAACTCATCCATGTTATCAGGGATTAATATTTAAGTTATTACCTTTAGAAGGTCTCCTGACGACCAGTGAAGTTTAACGGCGTTATAAGTGAAAATCGATAATTTCAGTTTCTGTCGACATCTCGCAATCGCATTATTGTTAATTATTTACAACTTTGAATTTCATGGAAATTCGATATTGTGTGTTCAATGAATATTTGATGTTATATAGATAGTTTTTAGGGAAGAAAGTATTTTGTTAGTCGCTGTCAAAATTTATACTTATGTGTAAAAGAAAATTCTGCATTGATTAAAAAAAGTGTTAATTATTCATGATGTTCATAAAATCATGCATTTAAAAATTGCATCGAAATTTCATATGTACAATTAAGTTTTTTGCGTTCTTGATGAAAAAAAAATTTTTGTTTCATTTTCTGCATAGTAAATTCGAATTTATGAAGACTACTGTTCAAATTGAAAAATTTGCAACTTTTCATTCATTTTTAACAAGATTTTCCTTTTGAATCTCACCTGGTTTTCTGATAAATATTCCTCGATACTTGTTTATCATTAAATTAAACTCAAATTAATTGAAAAATCTTTTTCGGAACGTTGTAAAAAAATCCAAATTTTTTAATTAAAAAAGCGAAAAATTCGTTTAATGAAGTTACTAGTACATCTAATTAAGCTAAAATTTGTATTCACTTTTTTTTTATTTCAGAATGAAAAATTGCATCCCTTTTAAAACATTAGCTTTCTGAAGTATCATTAGTCGACTGTTAACTCTTGGATTGGATCGTTTTGAAATCATTTTAGAGAATAACATAGTGGTTTTGAGAGAAGAAGATTTTCTGAAGAGCAAAAAAAAGGCAAAAAATACAAAACAGAACGGCGCCGAGTATTTTTATCCTTTGAAATTGCCCCTCCATTAGTGATACTACGTTATTACGCTCATAGTTTTTTGCCTTTTGTTTACTTGCATGGACCAACAGCCATTTTGAAATATGTAGTTCAAATGAAAAACTTTTCCTCGATTAAATATGACAGTTGAAAATAGTTAATAACCATAGTTTTTTAGAATTCGTTCTATATAACAGGTTTTTAAGGGTAGAGAAACACTATAAGCTCTTGGTGTGATGGAAGTAGGAATTTTTAGTATAAATTAATGTAAGTTTTGAGAAAAAATTTTTCTAATTTGATGATCTTTTGATGATGCCATTTGAAGATGGTAATTTTTTTCAATGTTTTGACATCAATTCAAATACGACATGTCATACATGATAAAAGTAAATTTTGATTCATTTTTATTTTCTAACGTAAAAGTATTCAAAAAGTGTAAATACACTTGAACCTCAATTTTATGGTCTTAAGGGGGATCACCTGTGTGAAATTTTCGAGAGAGAGAAGTGGAACATTGTGTACACTTACAAGAACAAGAAAGCGAACTTTACGGTCCTGGAATAGCAGACTAAATTTAAGTTACTACAAATAACCATTTTTTAAGTTTTCAATCTTTGAACTCATTTTTCTCGGAATCATGTTTTTTTTACGGTGTGCAGGATTGCTCAGAGTCTACTTCACAAATTCGCAAAAAATTTTTTTTATTATGTTCCTTGAACATTTTTAAAGGTATTGACCGAACGGTTTTGCAAAACTTTGTTTCGTTTTTTTTTTTTTTTTTTTTTTTTTTTTT
>JAPYZL010112574.1:0-11719 GCA_030522825.1 Platygaster orseoliae
CCAAGATATGAATTGTTAACAGTTAACAAATTTTATTTCATGGAACGTGTATTTTTTTGAGACAAAACAATATTTATTTGCTCATATCCGAATAAATATATATTAACTATCAATAAATTGCTCTCTCAGTGGCAGATAAATACAACAATAACATGAATTTTATTGAATACAAACGGATAAACTATGAAAAAATTTCAGAAAAACGTCATCGATGGGTGATATGTAGAATAAAGTTGGAAATTTGTCATTTAAAAATAAATAATAAAAATTGGACATAATAAGTTACTTACATATAATAATACGATAATTAAAAAAAATATAAAGTCAATATTACAATAAATGAAATTATAAAACTATGGAAGAAAGTAAGTAAAAAAAGCAATGTAAGATATTTGTAAAATCATATGAAGAACGAAAAATTCAAATATTAGAACTTTAAAAATGAGTCAATACTGAAATTAAAAATATGAAATATGGAATGTATACGTATTATATAGTATAAATAGTTTTGGAAAACTATAATAACTAAGTTAATATTAGAGTTATCAAAGATACTATAATATGTATGCACTTTTATTTTGCAAATTCAAAAAAAAACAACAACAAAATTTTAATAAATATTCAAAAAACACAGTTATGCATGAATCTTCACAAAATACCATAGTAAATCAGAATTAATTATTCGCGGAAATTTAGGTAGAATAAAATTTGATTTTATAACAATTACGTTTAGATTATGGTTTAAAATCACTCTGAATATAATTTTGGAGAAAGTTACATCAAATTACAAATAAATTATCAAAAGAATCACTTAAAGTTAGTCGATAAATGTAACAATGTATGTACGGTTATTGTAAATAAACAACAGAATAATAGAATGCAAAAAAGAAAATGGAAAAAAAAGTATTCAGTGTCAAACGAAAAATAAAAAAAATTTATTAAATTTTTTATGAGCAATTCAACTCAACTAAATAGTTTCATAAATTTATTAAAATGATTTGGAAATAGGCGAAATGAGTTCATAAGAAAATAAATTTTATACCAAACCCTAAATATACATAAAAAATTAACTAACATAATGACAATGTTTTTTTTATGTTCATTATTAAAGAAAGAATTTAAATGAAATGTTTCGAGTGCTATATAAAAATGAAACATGCTGAACTTTCTGATGAATATTCATGTAGAAGTTGAATTTTATTTTTATATTAACAAAGATTTAACTATTTGAAGTAATATACACGAAAAAAAATCGTTTTATTTAAGATTATACTAGAATCGAGTTAAATGAGAATAATGAAAAAATGTATCACTAGTTAGCATTATAACCTAAAATTAACACGTTGGAAAATACAATTTTTCAAACATTATATTTTAAAAAAAACACTTACTCAATCACATTTTGGAAACAATATAGTTAAATAATAATATGGGAAAAAGACACAACTTCAAAAAAAAAAAAAAAAATTAGAAGTATATAAATGATTTAAAGTTTATTGAAGTAATGAACTCCAGTAGGACAGTTTTTTAATGGATAAATAATGGGAAAACACTGTCATAATTTATGAAAAAAAGGATAATGCTGATTTACATAATTTGTAACATATTACGAAGTAACAAATTTAATGAGTTTGCATCAAGTGCATAAACATAAAAAAATTGTTATGATTTTAAAGGAAATATCTTTCATAAAATTCGAAAACTCATTTGATTCATTCTTTCTCAAATTAATAAGATATATATGTATAATATTTTTTTGAATGGACCTAATTAGACGATTTGAATATTACACATCAACAGTACACTACTTCCTGGCACTCTCCTTAATTTTTTCTAATCCAACTGTACTGCAAATTTTTTTTTCAGGCATGTTTTTCTAAAAAAGGAAAGAGGTCAATTAGAATATGTTTAACACTTTGCTAAATCATCAAAATTTTTAGTATAGTGTCAATTGTACACGATTTTATTAAGCACTGTATTTTTTGTGCTCTGGACGATTGTTTACATTTTTTAGAAATGCATCACTATAATTATGAAACTGAAAATTGATGGCATCAAATTTTCGAAATTTCAATGATTGCGCACATATTTCAGAAATATATAAAGATAATAATAATGGAAATTTAAAATTCATGGCATAAATTTTCAGAATTTTCTGCCATAATTAGAATCCTAGAATCTTAAATCATTAAATTCTTAAGATATTAGAACCTTAATTGCATGGTGTCAATTGTGCACGAGTTCATTTAGCACCATATTTATTGTGCACATTTTTTGAAAATTCATTACTTTAATTACGGAAAAAACTATGACATTAAGTTTTTCAGATTTTCGAATACATATAAAAAAATTTTTTCACATTGTCCTGTGTACAAATTGATAAAAATGTGCACAATTGACACCATGCCAAATTTTTTTTAACCCTCGTACATGTTTCCAAGGGAGACATACATAGAAAGTAATAATTCTTAATAACTGAATACTTTGATAAGGAAAATTGTCGGTGAAATATACATTTAGCCAACAACATGGAACAAGCGATGTTAATAAGACGTTGTGTCGGGGAGTTTCCTTACGATTCGCGACAAGTTTAGAACGACGTCGCAAACATTCAGAGCTCTACGTTACTGTAAGCTGCTCGGGTAATATAACGCGGTCGAGAAACCGGAATATTGCGGAACTTACTTCCGTGGTCCCTTTACAGAAACTACAGTAGTGGCGTAACAGCAAATATAGTTCTGTGTAACGCGTGGTCCAATTGACGAGCACGATCCATTAGTTCCAGCCAATTTTCTGGAGAACATTGTCTGATGAGGAATTTTTTCGGAAGTTTTGAAAATAAATTCAGAGAACTGAATTAATCTGAATATATTCGATACATGGAATTCTAAAAAAAAAAGAAATTAACAATTTTGCAATAATGCAACAATTTTGATTATGAAACTCGTGACCTTTGAACTTAATTTCATTAAACCAAGTGCAATGTTTTATTTATATTGAAATTCTCTACTAATTTTTAAAAATATAAATCATAATTTATTCATAAATAAATAAATAATTTAGTAGTTTTTCGTCAATAGTTTTTTCTGCCATACTTATAACAAACATTATAACAAAAAAGTAACTACAATATATTGCAAAATTCGCTTTTAGAACTCTTCAATCGCAGAGAACATTTTTTTGCCCAGATTCCAGTTCTTCGCAGAACTGGAGAAATAACGAGACTCAATAGTTTCAAAGAATGTCCTTTGATACCGGCAAAGTACGACTGTTAATATTTCGCGACATCCAAGTAAAACATCGAAGAATCTTGAGCTCTCTGTTGGAACAATGGCAATCGTGAGATTTTACATCGGTGTATTGCTCTTTGCAGACTGTCACTACTATGTACTATTACGAGATTCAAAGATGTAATAACTTAGATCTCGAGAGACGTCTCCAGCAATCAATTTTAGCGAAGGGAAAGAAAACGAAGAGTGGAATAAGGGAATTTTCTTCGATGAAAATGGACTGAGTAGATGTTTGAGTATTTCTTAAAAGTGATTTGATTTTCAGTAAAAGTTTAGTAAAGTCTTGGAGCATTTTTTTACTACGCACTGAGAGTAGAGTTTATGTCATCCAAAATGATTATTTATTATGATTGCACAATTAATTACAAATAATAATTTTCCTTTCAGTTTGATTCAGTCTCACGAAAAGTAGAGTTTCATAAAAAATGCGAAGAATTCTGAAAATAAATGTAGGAGTAAAATTGGAGAAAATCCTTCATTCCACAAAATTGTCTTTGATAAGTGTTTTGCAAACACTTTTTGAAATGATAATTACAAAAGTCAACGATATTCAAACTCACGATTTAAAATTTAAAAATGCAATATGAATGCTGAGTAAATATTGAAAAAAATTTTTAATCTTGTATGCTTTCCCTCTTTTTTCTTTAAATGTTCGAAAAAAATCAAACAATTGAAAAAGAAAAATTTTCTAATGACGAACTTTTATTGCGAGCATAGAAAAAAAATTCTAAATTAAACAAAAATATTTTCGATCTGACTGAAATCACAATGAATTATACTGTTCAAATTTATTTGGTCGAATCAAGCTGAAACTACATTTCGTGTACTTGAATATGCAAAGGATGAGTACAAGTGAATGTAGCGAAAATGTATACACTGTTTCATACGAAGTTTTCAAACACATTCTCAATTATTCTAATTAATTTTGAAATCATTGCACGGTATTTCATCATGAATAATTAACATCTGAGAATATTCCGAACATATTTTGTTTTATCTCTGGATCCTTTTAATTAACGCAGATTGTGTTATCTTTAAACGAATTCATGAAAACTCATATGCTACATGCTGTGATTTTTTTCCTCGAACATGAAATCGATGAACATGTTATCACTGGGGTGGATTTTTAGGTCAAGTTTAAGCTAATTCTGGCTGTTAGGGAATGTTTTTGAATTCAAGGGAAGAATTAAAAATTAACTTATTAGTATAAATAAAAAATGGACGATAATTCAAACAGCAGAATAATTGATGGTTGGAAGAATGGAGTAAGATTGTAGTTTGCGATTATTTTTAATCAATATCTATGTGGTCTATTGAGGGTTTTATTCTTAATTGAGATTCTGTAACTGACAAATTAGAAACAATCAAAGTTTCTGAAACTTTTGAAACTGCAATTTCATAAAATTAATGCTTCCTTATTTTCATTATTATGTAATACATAATATATAATACATTGAAGCATAGTGATTTATATAATGCAATACAGATTTGTAGGGTTCGATGCACAAAAATTTAGAATTACACGAATTTTTGATATTTTGTATTTTGATAGAATTCATGGAAGCGAGTATTTTTATAGACTTGCAGTATTTTGGAGATTTTTTGAATTTATAGCTTTCTTTTTTTTTCAATATTCATACAATGGACAGAATTTTCTGGTATTTACAGAATTCTGAATAAAATTTGGAAATATAATGCTGTAGAATTCAAAGTTTAATTAAAGACTTCCAATGTTTCAGAAAACAGTTAATTTACAGTGTTTAAGTATTTTAGGTTTTTTCAGTTTTTTTTTAGTATTTATACGAATAAAGAATTTTCTGATACATATTTTTATGGTTTGTAATATACGTTTCTCGAATTAGACGCTCAGAAAATGAAGGTTTTGAATATTTCAAGAAATCCCACAGATTTTTGTAAATATCACATTTATATAAATCTTCAGTATTGTATACACTTCTGGTTAGTGAAACAAATGTTCAATTTTCTTAGTATCCCAAATTCTAAAGGATTTTTTTGATGACATTGTTAAATATTTTTCCAGAGTTTGATCCTGAAAAATGAAAAATTTAATACATTTTTAGTATTTTGATGGATTCTTTAAAAAATGATAATCTTTACAGATTTCGATTTTTTCACATATTTTTAGTACTTCAAAAACTGTTCGTATGAATTCAGAATTATTATTAGTCAAATTACGTTTCAGTATCTATTTTCATGGATTTCTATAAACACTAGATATATGGAATCCAATGCTTTGGCGCGAAAAAATAAATGATTCCAAGTGTTTCCATTAACTTTTAAAAAAATTTGGTCTACATAGATTATAAGCATTTTATGATTAATTTTAATTGTTATCTTTTTCGTAAACTTTCATATTATTTATTACTATTTCATAGCATTTTCTCGTTTTTCTTAGGGACTTGAATATTTATATTTATTTCTAAAGAGGCTTCTTCGTAGAATTAAATACTGTTCCTCTATTTTTCTTCCACCCTCTAAATAATCAATTTACATACAAATATTGTTGTATTCACAATTTTCTTTTAATCATACCTTTGGACGTGAATTTTTAACAAACTGCGAATAAAACTGTGAATTCAAGAAATTGCCTTGTTTAGTGAAATGATTACAGTTGTCGAAAATTTTCCGGTCACATCAAAGTTTCTTCTTTGAAACTCTGTTTCCAAGCTGCATTTGGAAAATTTGCTATTACCAATAGTATATACTTTATGATTAGATTTTCGCAACCGAGATATTCATAACATAATTGGACAAGTTGCAACAAAAATGTATGAATGTTACTATATTATTATATATTTTATATAATGTGTATAATTTATCATTTTATATTATTACTACACGGAGAGAAATTTTTGGTTACAGCAACTATTCATTTAGTAAAATACGAGCCCACTAAAGTTTTGTGTACTCTAATCAAAATTTTAGGTATGACAACCATATAATTGATTATTGCTACCTAAGTATCAATCATAAAAATTGAGCATTAGTTGCTATAACACAAGTTTTGGTTGTCTGAACCAAAGTTTTGGGTACTACGAGCATATTTTACTCAATCAATGGTTACTGTAACCAAACCATTTTTCTCCGTGTACTATACATTATAAAATATATACTTTATATTATATATTACTACTACTACTATATATTATAAACTATACATAGTATACTACTATATATTACACATTATATTTATAAGTGGGGAAAAAGGCAAAATAAGAATCCCCCCCCTTCGCCTTATTGTTGCACGATTACTGTGAATAATAAATAATTTCAACCTTTGTCATAAAAATTTTTTCTATTACGAGTATGAATCGTTATTGATTTTTGTTAACATAAAAGTAGATATTCCAACAATTATGTTCTTAAAGTGAAGGTCTTGCGTGGTCATGCGAGTAACGTGCATGTTTCGGCGCGAGCTGCATACTCGAACGCCACGCGTTTGGAACGCCTTTTTAATTGATTAATCGATACTTTCACTGATCAGATTTCTTGCATTTATTATTGGTTATATGCGTCCATGTTCATCAGGGGGCGTAGCTCAGATGGTAGAGCGCTCGCTTAGCATGCGAGAGGTACCGGGATCGATACCCGGCGCCTCCAATAATTTTTTAATTTTAAATCGATAGAATCAGACGTTGATTTAAATATTATCTTCTGACACAATTGTTCATCTAATTTGACGTTTTGAAGGCTGTAATAAATATTTCATACAAAATCTGCGAATTTTGAAAAGCGGAATAATTTGGGTAAAGGTCGTCAAATGTGTCACGTGTGACACCTCAAATGTGTCAGAGAACTTGAGGTCATTTTCTAGAATCTTCTATAATGATTGCGGGAATTGAATACTGTTGTATTGTAGCAACTGTATAATAATTTAGAAAATTTTTTTCTGTATTGGAGTCTTTAAAAAAAAAGTAGAGGTCAAATGTGTCAAATGTGACACGTCAAATGTGTCAGACAACTTTAGATCATTTTTTAAGAATCTTCTAGAATGATTGCGGGAATCGATACTGTAATACAGAAACTGTATCATTATGAAAGTGAACTGTACTTTCATATTGAAGAAATCAAAAATTTGGAATATTTATACTAATACGTATATAAAATCTTGATACGTTTGCAACAAGTTTATAATAATAATATTTTTTAGAAATAACTTCATTATGTATAATGTTTTTAATAAACATTCTTGTTAGGTGTTCTTCTTAAAAATAGTGTTTTTCTCAAACATTGTTTTAAATAAATACCTTTTTACTGATCACTTCACGCTCACAATGAAATCGACTTTTTTTATTTTTCTTTCATATAACATTAAAAAAGTGCAGAAAGTAAGAATCAGTCGATTTTGAGAAAAAAAGTGTTTGTTTTATTAACATGAAAAAATTATGTTTATCAGAAACGTTATATGTACATTATTAAGTTATTTCTGAAAATTTTATCGACTTGCAACAAACGGGTTATTCATTTTTCAGTAAAAATATGAGTAATTTTCTAAAATTGCAACGAAAAAGAATCGGAATTTCAAAGAACTATTCAAATGGATATTTAGCATTATCGCATAATATCGGTTTCCGCGCAATAGTGAGGAATTCCGAGAAAATGACCTAAAATTGTCACGAGTATTTTTTATCATCTTAACTTTACTCGTATTTTACTTAAATCTGGTTTTTTGTTTTATAGAAAGAAAGGCGAATTTTATAATATCAGATTGATATCTTTATTTTCGAATAAATTAACAAGTTCATTTAAGAAATGCGAAACTCAACTTAGAAATTTTATAGATTTTCGGATTTTAACCTGTATGTAGTCCGCAGTTTTATATAATAAATTTGTAAAACTTTTCAAGAACAAAATTTTCAATGTCATTGAAGCAAAATATTAACATTTTTTTACAAGTTTACAGTAAAAAAGATTACAATGAAAGGATTGTTTATAATGGCAATGCTAATTCCGAAATAAATTTTCCAAAAAACCGATTTTATGAGATGAGACAGTAGGATCCTCATAACTTTAGAAACTGCAGTTTCGAAATCTCTAACTCTGAAAACGACAAATAAAAATATTTTAATAATATTTTATATTTTTTGTTGTTGGAGTTTTCATTATTTGCTAGTGTTCAATATTTTTTTTCCATCTTATTTCAACAATTTTTTCCTTAACAATATTTGATTTAAATGACAGTTTTTCCGTTACAAAAATTATATTTTCTTGAGGAATTCTAAAATTTGAATATGCATATCTTTAGAATCTCAAAATTTTGTAATAGCATACAAATAAGTTCCAGAATTTCAAAGTAACTATCTGAAACTTTGTAATAACAACTGTTTTTTCTTTAACCACATTCTTCAAATCTTGACCTTCACCAGAAAAAATCAAACTCCTATTCTTTCTTTTTTTTTTTATCTTCTTCAACAATGCAATTTACTGTTGATCATCCATCTATTTTAAATTACCTTAAATGTTCAAAATAAAAACTCCTACATATTCTCAAGGTTCTAGTATTATATTCCACTTTTTTTTAACATGAATACTTTTTTTGTCTTAATTTTTACATTCAACTACGCTACATTCCAAACTGATATTTTAGCTGGTCTCCTAAGTGAAATTTCCATAATGACAGTCAAGTTCTTGTTATATGTAAATGTGATTGCCACTTAGTTTCAATAAAATTGTCATTACTGCAACAATACGTGAAAGCTTGTTGACATGCCCTGACAAAATAGTTCTATCATGCAAATGGACTTTAGTCGAATTTATTTTGGAACTGTTTCATTTTTTGTCGTGGGCAACAGAATGACGTCTTATTTCGACGTGAATTTTGAATGCATGCAAAGCCTTCGGAGTGACGATGGCATTGAAAGGAAAATCGATAGGGTGAAAAAGAAGCGAGGAAACAAAAGAAGCTGTGAAAACGACAAGCGTCGGGACGTCTGGGCGCCTGTTGGATGAGCAAAAGTGACGTAGCAATGAAACGGTGCTCACAACCATCGGAAAATTTTGAAATGCGTGACACGGTTTTCGCATAGCCAACGGGAGGGGAAATGATAAAGATGGCATTTTTTGTCATATATCTGATACAAATATTGAGGATTCCGATTAACTGAATAATGAAGATGAATAAAATCATAACGAGAAAAAGTGAAAAAACTATTTTGGCGACTCCGAAATTTAATTGAGCAAGTCATTTGAAGTAATTGAAATATTATTGTTTCAGATTAGAGGACTTGAATCGCAGGATCAAAGAGAACCAAAATGGCGGCTTTCGTGGCGAAGCAGATGGTGGGGAATAAGCTCAATGCAGTAAAAGGTAGGATTATCATGTGATTAAAATTGGTGTCTAACCGCGCACAGGATCGTACGAATCATGCAAAGCTTTCCTTTGAGCGTTTCGATGAATATCCATAGTGGTAATGAAATTGTTTTAATAGTGTTGGTAATTGTTCGATTATGAGAGGAGATTTTGCACTCTAAAAATACGTTTTTAGAGCTAGTAAGTTAATTTTCTTGTAACGGAAAATCTTTGAAAATTGTATTTTGAAAATTCTAATAACTATTTCTATATAGTTCGAGCTATGGCTTGTATAGAATCTTTTGGACCACATTGGTTTCCAATTAATTGTTTTGGTAACGATAATATTCTGAATGTTATAGCACCGTATCGTGCTGAGATTGCATCCGCAATTGGTCAAATTTATTGATTCTCCTCCCATCCAATTTTATCGTCAAGTCGCTCTGGAATAGCTCAATTTCACGATCAAACGTATAAACATGTTATCCTTGTCGCATGAAACAGTATTCTCTGCTTTGATTTGGAATCAATATTCGCTAGCTGTAATTGATTTCTCTGTATTACTGTTCTCTGTGCGAAATACGGAATGCCTTATATTTGGAAAATTTGCAAAGAAGTAGTATGATTTCTAAATATATTACCAAATAAATTTTCAATATCAGGGGCGTTCAGAGATTCTTTGGGGCCCGGGGCAAAAAATTCGTCCCCCCCCCCTCTCCATAATAAAAAATTGAATATTTTAACCGCCTGGCGCTCTTCAAAACTCGTAAGTGAGCCCGTAACTTATGGTACCTTTTACCTGGTGTATTATGCAAAAAAAGCCCGTAAGAGAATTCGCTTGAAATGAGAAATGATGATGAAAGAATTTCACAAATATGCATTTCATAAATTACCCCTAGCCGCATTACTCATGAATCTAATTTTTAATCTTCATTGATTTCTATAATTTTACGAAATTCATAAATGTAAAAAATGTAGGTAATTGTGGACAATTTTTTATGATTGAAAAATTTTTGAATTTAAAAAACATGTAAAATATTACACATTTTTGACAACTTGAAAACTTTTGAGAAATGGTGGAGATGATGGAATTGTAAGATATTTGAAAACTTCAAATTTTCGAATTTAAAAAATTTTTAACTTTCATACACGAAAACGTTAAGAATTTTTAACAATTTGAAGGATTTTGAAAATTTTAGAAATTATAACTTTTTTAAAATCCTTATAAAGTTTTCATTTCATTGAAACTTGAATCATAAAAAGGAGAAAATTTTAAAATTTTAAAGATTCTAAAACAGTTGGCATAATTTTCACAAAATTCAAAAATCTTCAAAGTTTCCAGATATTTTTAATTTTTATTCTCAAGTACATTGTACATGTCAGTAATTTTCAACGATTTTGAAACTTAGAAAGATTTATAGAATAATAATATGAATGTAAATCTGAAAACCTTGATAATTTTGCATTTTTGAATCTTTCAAATTTCGATTTTTCCTAATGTAAAATATTTGATAAATTGATAATTTCCTACAATGTCTATAATAGTGATTAACTTTCAAATTTTATTTTTTTAAATTTTTTGATTGTGATGTAAATTTAAAATTCAGAATAAAAATTTCGAAAAATCTTGAAATGATGAAATTTCTGAATGAAAATCTTTGACATTTTGGGATTTTTAAACTTCCGAATTTGATTTTTTAAATTTCGAATTTTTGATACGTTTTCAATTTTTTTTTTATTGACAATTGACAATCAACTGTTAAATTCGATTTTTTTAATTTTGAATTCAAATTTTTATTCAAAAACTTGTGAAATTTGAGAAGTTGTAGAAATAATTGAATTTGAAACAATTATCAAACTTCATGTTTTTTTATTTAAAAAATTTTAAAACTCTAGAAATGAAAATGTTGAGAATTTTTGACATCTTAAAGAATTTTAAAAACTATGATACTTCGGAAATCCTCACGGAAAGAAATTTCCGTTAAAAATTACTGTGAAATTATGTACAAAAATTACCGTGCAGCACTTGATTCATGGGACATATCGACAATTCGTCATTGTTTACTGAGTGTGGCGTAAGCATTACGGACCACTAGGTGAATTTTACCGTGCAGTCAAC
>JAPYZL010112577.1:0-16571 GCA_030522825.1 Platygaster orseoliae
CTATAGGCAGGCTGTAATCGCGATTCTGTACTGTAGACTGTCTATAGTATCTGTAGACGGCCTGTAATCAATATATAAAAACTATACTCAGTGTGTGGGTAGGCTACAGGCAAAAATACAGGCAGTCTTGAGCAACTATAGAAAACTTATAAACGTTACTCTGTTTGGCCTATAGCTTACATAGGGTTACATCGAGTTGTCAATTCGACAAAGTCTGATAATACAGCGTATTTTTGCTTAGTTATGTTTACTGGCAATTTCAGAATTATTAACTGTAATTGTTTTTTAACAAACTTTATCGAGCTAACAAAAAAAAAATCCGTTGGGGAATATATTAATCAGGGCTATTACTATCGATATTGGTAGTCGAATTTTTCATTATAATTTTCAAGCCAACTTTTGTTGTACAGTGTGTTTGGCTACATTTCAATAAAAGGCTCACATAATTCTTAAATATGGTTATTCCTTATAATTCACAGTAGAGAAAATTTTTCCAATTGTATGTTATACCTTGACGGCTCAGTGGTATCATTCACGGGTTCTCACGCGGAGGACTTAAGTTTTCGAATCCTGTTGGCAGCGGTTTATTTACCTAGTGAGTTCATAATGCGTCTATTAGGAATCACTATGAATATGATTTATTTATTAATTGATCACTTTGTTATAGTTACTATTTATAAATAATTTTTGTATTTTATTATGTAAACTTGGAATATAGACAATTCATAGGCAGTTTGTAGTAGCTCGATAGTAAGTCTATATTCGATCTGTATGCAAAATAATCTATAGTTTGTCTATAGTCAAACTAGATGCAAACAATAGAAGTTATTTTTACAAGCTACTCTCGGAACAGATAAACGCTGGTGGCCTGTTCTCAGAGCATTAAAATTTGTGCGGCCTGAAGGTACCTGTTGCTGATATATTACAGAAACATTAATACAACATTGCCACAATGTTGCACTGCAATGATGGCGGACATTTACACATTGCAGCAGTCTTTCTGCAACAATCCTGTAATGTTGCTGCAGGATTATGCCCAACATTGCAATTGCATATGCAATGTTGCAGCAACTTTTCTGATACATTAAATGCTGTGTGGGCCAGGAAACAATATGATAATAATGCTAGCGCTCGGGAAACTTGATGCATTGTTCATCGAAGCCACGATATTACTTTAGCCCGGTTTTTTCCGTTACTGACAATGTCCATTGTCGCGGGCCTCGTATATACGAATTTCGCGTCAAGTATGAACATATGTAAATGAGTAAACAAGCTTTACGGGTTGTGATTTGTGAGGGGAAATTTTTTGCCCACTGATATGTAATAATGAACGCGAAAATAGCGAGTATAGTTGCGGGGATAATAGAGTTGTTTCATTTTTAATGAGATTTTTCTTGTGATTATTTTCGGGTTTTATTGGGTGAATTTTTTTTACTGCGTGTTTTGGAAATTTTTTTTTTTTTGCAGAGTTTAGAGGGTTTTTGAAAAGTGTGAGTAGAAGTATCGATTTTGAAGTGAGTGTTGTTAGTTAAAAATTAATTTAAAAAGAGTCGATTTTGAGATACATTTCATTATTTCGTTTTATTATAATATATTCTTAATAATTATAAGATAATAATGTTTTTTATTGATTAATCAAAAATTTATAAAAAATTAGAAGATATCTGGAAAATTTTTGAATTCTTCATTTTTACCTACAATTAAAATTCGTAGTGATATTTGCGTTTCTCGAAATGAAGGGGTTTTTAAGAATTTAGAATAATTAATCCGTTTTCGCATACACGCCTAGTTTTGGTAATTTTTTAAATGAGTTTATTGAAACTCGTTTGAAGTTTTTTTTTAAAAAAATATGAGCCAAAAAGTCGATTTTGAGATATATATTATTAATTCTAAAGCACTTGCAGGATCTCTGGAACATTTTTCAATTCTTCATTTATAACTAATTGATACTAATTGATCAGGAACATCTAATTTTGTAATGTTTTTCATATGATAATGTTCAGTAAATATATTACAACCTACGCTGGTTTTATGAACATTTTTTTCAAATCAAAACCATGTTACATAAGATTTTATCATGCTATGCGATCGCGATATTGAAATCTTATATGGTGCCTATATATGTTTTATGGAAACTTATATGGCGAACATATACGATTTATATTAACGTATAAGATTATTGGGGCAGTCCACATAATCCATATAGTTTGTATGAAATCATACATATATACAGGGTGTACCAAAATCCCCGTACCAAAAAGAAATCCAATATTCCATTTCCAATTTCAAGTCGAATAGTCCTTTGCAACTTTTTACAAAACTCAAAATCGAACAAGTTATTCAAGTTTGAAATTTAAACAATAAACGCGCTCTTACGAGCAGTGGGGATAGACACTTCGTACCAAAATTTACTGAAATTTTCTTCATATTATTCTGAGTCTGAAAGTCCTTTGCCACTTTTTCCAAAACTCATAATCAAAAAAGGTATTCGAGTTAAAATTTTCAACAAATCAGATTTCTCGGATACTCGAATATCTTTTTTCGTTTTGAGTTTTTTGAAAAGTGGCAAAGGACTTTTCGACCTAAAACCTAAAAAGGAATATTAGATTTCTTTTTGGTACGGGAATTTCGGTACACCCTCTGTGTGTGTGTGTGTGACGCGATCTGAAAAAAAGTACCTAGTCGTGCTAATCGTCTAGGCTCACTTTCTAATGCCCTTGAGACAGATTATGTGTCCAAACCATTAGCACACCTAGGTACCTTTTCTCAGATCACGTCACATATATATATGTATATTCGAATTAAAAAATACAAAGCTGTCAGGCCTTACGAGAGTAGTGGTCCATTATATATATGTCGATGGAAATTTTCTTACAAGTATTTATCTACACAACTGTTCTTAGTTGTTTATACATTTTCAGCAAGTCATATATTCATCTTTTTATGCCTTTGTTTCGTTGCGCCAAGAGAAACTAGTTGTTTAGTAGAGAATAACACGTTGCCGTGCTACTGCGTGCTGAACTCCTATTGGCCAATATTCTAGTACGAGACGTGGACGTTAGGCTTAGGCATAAAGATAAAAAGTTATTCGGCTCACTCGGTCTTGCTGTACAGTTCAGAGCAATTCAGTGCGTAGAACGAATTCATCTGAAATCAACGAGTTTTTCGATCACAAGTAATTTTTTTTACAACAAGTGGAGCTATCATTGTTAGAGGGACTTCAGCAAGCTCAAAAATAAGATAAATAATTCACCGTAGTTCATTTTGAAGCCCTCTAAATCATCACGTGGTTATTTTCGGTTGTCAGTTTAATATGGAATGTCGAGCAGTTAAAAACGATGTTTAACCGATTAAAGTTCCATAGACACTTTTTCTATATCATCTATTCTGTAAAAACTATCATTTAAAAAATTCCTCATACAAAATACACTGTAAAAATTAACTCGTTAACGCCGTGACGTTGCAGCCTCTGCGTTTTCCATACGGATGCTGAAATTTGCGAACGTCTGCTTGTGAATTTTCAACTGTTATAGGTGAGAAAGTTAATTGAATGTTAATATTTCACTGTAATAATTGAGAAGAATTTTTCAAAAATTTTAACAGATATTTTTTGAAATAGCCGTAATCGGTTCCCGACAATTCTACAACTTTTACTTTCTCGAAATTTCAGCAGCACAAATATTCAAAACTTGATGCTATAACTATTGATTTTTTAGCAAAAGTAGTGCAAATTATTTATAAATTTTGACGTTTTATGATGTAACAAAAATTTCAAAATTTTCCGCTCCATATGGAACTGCTTGTTCTAATTTTTATGTATTCCTACTAAAAGAATTCGATTAGATTTTTTATTAGATTTACACTTGGAAATCCAATTAGATTTTCAGTTGAAAATCCAAGTGGATTTCCTGTTGAAAATCCTAGTAGATTTCCAGTTGGAAATACAAGATTTTTAGTTAGAAACCTAAGTGGATTTCTTTTAGGAAAACTTTACTGTAATTCCAGTTGAGAATCCAATTGGATTTCCAAAATAAAAAAAAAAAAGGGATATCCAATTCTTAACTAGAATTACATTTAAGTTTTTCTAAAAGAAACCCACTTAGATTACCAACTTGAAAACTTGTTGGATTTCCAACTGAAAATCTTGTTGGATTCACAAATGAGAATCCAATTAGATTCTCAACTGGAATTACATTTAAATTTTCCTAAAAGAAATCCACTTTCATTTTAACTGATAATCTACTTGGATTTCCAACTGGAAATCTTGTTGGATTTCCAAGTGGAAATCCAATTAGCAAACTGACCATTTCTCTAATTAGATTTTTTCAGTAGGGTACAATATGAATTTATTAACACTGTTTTTACTTAAACAACCATCAATGCAACAATCTTAGAGAGGACAATTTTTTTATTATGAAATATCAAAATTTTTAAACGAAACTTTTGTTTTCTATTCAACTTTTTTTAGGCAACAATTCACAAATATTTTATGAAATCACAAATATGGTTTCACAAAAAATATTATTGGATATTAAAATGATACAACTTTCACAGCTACATTTTTTTGAGAGTTTGATTTATTTATAATTCATCATCACAGATTTTGTTAAATGTTGATGACGCATTTTTCAAAAACTGAGTTTATAATTACGTTCCAAAATATTGGCATTCAATATTTTGTATTATATTGTAAATAAAAAATATTTAAAATACATTCAAAATTTTTTCGTACTCTCACTAAAATTATATTTATTTTAATAATAATGTTGATTCAAAAGAGAATGATATTTATTCAAATGATAAATACTAGTTTCACCTTCAGTCACTCTGGTTTTGGAAAAATATTTTATTGTCTGTCCTAAATAATTATAATTACGATTATTACAGTTTATTTTATACTAAACATTTTTCTGATCCATATTTTGAAACTCTTTTATGTTTTTTTCAATCACTCTTTTATTGAGATCATCATTTGTTTTACAAATAACTTTGAATTCATATTTTTAAAAAAATATAAAATCTGTCGATATAAATTTTCTATATACGGTTAATTTCTTTATATTTTGAGGTTTATTATTATTTTATTATACTTTTTATTGTACATCATGCTTTTCTTAATATTTTTTCCTTTTCGTCAACAATTTTTACACTTCCAGATTTTAGCATTTTTATTTAAACATTTATTTTTTATTTATTTAGTTTATTAATTATTTAATTATTTATCAATATTTTAGTTTCTATTATTATTTTATTACTTACATGTTTCTGATCCATATCTTGAAATTTACCTATACCTTTTTCAGTTACTCCTTTATTAAAATTATTTTTTGATTTACAAATAATGTTTAATATATATTTCTAAAAAAATTTAAAATTTGCCAATATAAATTTTCAATACATGATAAATTTCTTTCGATTCCAGGGTCTATACTTATTTTTTATTTTTTATTTTTTTTATCATTTATTCTTCTACTATGGTAGAAGAAAAGCTCTCATATTTTAGCATTTTCCTTCAAATATTAACGTTATGATAATGCATATTTATTTATTATTTTATTATTTATGATATACATTTGATTGTGCATTATTATTTTATATTTTCTTTATATTTCGATTTTGATATCATATTTTCACATTTCCGGATTTTAGCATTTTTTTTCAAATATTTATGTTAGCTGATGCATATATTTTTGAATTTATTTACACCTTGTTTCAATAAATCTTTCATTTGAATCATTTATTGATTTACAAACGATGTTTAATTCAGATTTAAACAATATGAAATTCTGTTGATATACATTTTCGTTGTATGGTAAATTTCTTTATATTTTATGGCTTATTGTAACGTATATGATATTTATTGTCTGCTATTATTTAATTATCTACATTTCTCTACCTTTTTTTTCAAAATTTACCAAATTTCCTAATTTCAGCATTTTTCTTCAAATATTTACATTCCCTACCATAAATTATATAGGATAGTTATAATTTAACAGTAAGTAATAAATCCAATTTAAATTTTCAGAATGAAATTGCTGATTAGATGTTTTGAAAAATTTGTCATGAATGTTAAAAACAAAGGCTTTCTTTCCGAAGTAAAAAATTTTAGCTATAAAAATTTATCAAACTTTTCAATTTATTTTCCTTGTATTCTTCCTAGGAACTTTTGTTCTACTCAAAAAATACCCTTGAATTTTCGAGAATTTTTTAAATTTTCTCTTAACTGGCAAAACACTTTCTTTTAACATTAAATTTCGCAAACCATAATGAATTCGCATTAAAAAAAAATCATTCTACGTTTATATGATTACAGAAACTGCTGAATACTCGTTCAACCACGAAATAATTTTTGAAAAGTTACATCTGCGCATACACTGCAGATACACTGTGAAAAAAAATATCAATTTTGTACGGTCTCTTTAAGCTCACAAATTTTCTAAAATTTTCTAAATTTTGAAAATCTTCGACAAAAAGGCCTTTCCAATTTTTTTCAGATTCAAATCAGAATGCTGTCCAACATGATGTTGTTCAATATCGTTATTGGGGTTCTTATCGTTCCCGCGCTCACAGGTAAGCTAGAGCGGGCTCTATTAACCCCCCCCCCCCCCCGTTGAATGTGCTGAGATTCCTGAGGCGTAACTGCGAGAAACTAACTCATAATGAAACGGTTGTCTTTCAATGCCCGTCAATCGACAAAATGTATTTAGATATAATCTTCGCGGGGAAAAAAGCTACATTGACATGCCACACTCCCACTGCATGGTCATATTTCATTCAGAATATTCATAAAAACCTAAATTACGTACCGCAAAATGCACTGGAAATCAAATACTGCAATATGGCTGGAAAATTTACATTGAGTGAAGCAGCGAGTCGTTTGGGAATAAAGAAGACCGAATATTTATCTGTCCGAAATGATGAGAACTCGCCAAATCAAGTTACTTATACAGCCTTCCAAAATCTCCCGGATTTGAATCTTTTGGAAATCACTGGGGTTAATATGTCCTCATTCCCACTTGATTTTCTCAAAGGATCAAAAAACCTCAATACCGTAAATTTCCAGATAAACGATTTAAAACAATTACCGAACGGTATGTTCGAAAATCATCTTCGTTCGCTTAGATGTATCCGAATATTTGGTAATGACATCCATGTGATCTACAAAGATTGCTTTCGAAATTTGTTCGAAGTGACAACACTAGTCTTGAGTAGCAACAGCATTGTGAGCATTCAAAAAGGATCATTCGATGATTTGGTTGAATTGATTACTCTGGATTTATCGAACAACTTAATACAATCATTCGAACCAGGGACTTTCGATTCGTTGACAAAGTTACAAACACTCCGTGTGAAAGACAACCCTTTGAGACACTTTGATGCAAATCTTTTCCGAAAAAATAAGAACTTACGATATTTGGCTCTCATTAGTAATATAATTTCTAAACGACCGGTCGGGACAATTGAAGATACAATTTTTCATCAGTTAAAAAAGCTTCGATTTTTGATTGTTCAAAATTTGAAATTGCTCAATTTCAACGAAAATACTTTCAAGGACTTATGGAACATCGAATTTATTCAATTGAAACATTGCGATATCAAATTTGTGCCAAGAAGAGCATTCAGCGGGAAAGTCAATCTGCGTAAATTGGAATTTTCGGAAAACAACTTGGACACTTCAGCTGTGTAAGTATAAATATAAATAAATACGATTTTTCAGAAAATCAATGAAAAACCGTTACAGGAAGGCGATTGCAGAGGTCAAGGCTTTAGAAGAACTTCATCTCATAAATAATTACGTTAATGACTCTGCGATATTCGGTAATAAAAATGCTTCATCCTTTTTTCAAATTTCTAATATCTGGCGAGTTCCTTCAAATTTGAAAACGTTGTTATTGCAACAAATGGAGCTACCGAACATTGCTATGGACTTTTCCATAATTCCACGAGGATTAGAGAGTATTAAGATATTACGTTTTCCTGTAAAAACCGTTGAAGTAAGTTTCACATTAAATACAATTATTGAAGAACATCAATTACAAAGGTTGAATATTTGATTTTTCCAGATCAGTCTAAATGAAATAACGTTATTTGGACATTTGTTGATTTCATTTGTGGTGGACCGCAACATGGATATCATTTTTCCTGTTGAAATGTTGGACAATAAAAAATACCAGAGCTACATGGAAAACAATAAAATCCGCAAGTCAATTATGTGGAGCCTAGATATAACTGCAAATTTTAAGGAGACGTGTAATTGTAGATGTTTCAATACTATCGAAAATATGCGACTCTATCACAGCTATTACTCTGGCGTATTGATTAGAGTATTCAACATCTCAACTTCGGATAACTTTAATCATGAATTAAAAACACTAAATTACGCAGAAAACTGTACAGTGGGTTATCCAATTTGCCCAAGACAGTGTAGTTGCTACAGAAGAAGAGGAAACTACACGTTTGTAATAAATTGTGCATTTCAAGACTTGACGACTGCGCCCAAGTTGTTCGATTTCTTGAACGAAGATATAGAAATCGATCTTAAAGGCAATGCTCTCGTGAAGTTGCCTGCCTACGGAAATTGGAGAATCAAAAAGATGGATCAGTCCCAGAATGAACTGCAAGAAATCAAGTCCCAGGACATATCCGAAAGTATTCAGGTAAATGTTTTTTTTTTTTTTTTTTTCAAGAAATAATTTCGCTAGAGTTAACTACGGGAATTAATCGAAACTTTGTCGAATTTTCTCTCAATCTATAGATTGAAGTAATTCTAGGTCATTTCTTGCAATGTTTTCTGCTTTTTCTGTCAGGAAAAAAATGTTGTTACATGTAAAAGAAAATCAACATATTTTCACAGTATACGTTTTTAGTCAACAAATTTTAAATAAAATTCTGGTTCATAATAATCAAACTCTCCATATCCACTCGGATTGAAATCTCGTAAACATTTTAACTTCTTTTGCCTTCATCAATGGAGATGAAAACGACAATCCTATTCAGCCAATGTAATTTTAACTTTACTTCGACTTCAAAATATGTGACTTTTACCATTCTTCCGTGTTTTAGACGTTATTGTTGACCTATAATTTGTTTATACAACAATGCAATATTCGTCATTGGAAAAATTCTCAATCTACAAATCGAAAAACAATTTTTCCTTGTAGGTATTCAAACTTGACAACAACAGCCTTGCAGTACAACAAATTTTCAAATTGATGGTCTTTTCCAAAGCTCATAAGGACTTGCGAGAACTGACTTTTACGGGAAATCCATGGAGCTGCCCTTGCTCCGATGCGAATTGCACGACAATGTACACAGCTTACAGATCACGATATTCCGTAGAAGAAGAAATACACTGCACTGGAGATGACAAAACAAAAATGGCTAATACTCGGGAAATCATTATTAGCGTCATTATTGCAATCATACTTACAATTTTAATTATCGCTGGGATGAATATTGGTTGGTTTGAGTGTCATCGTCCAACGTTTAGCTATTATTGCTTCTATTTTCATTGGTGTAAGAGACCATACGAAGATGACGACATTAAAGAGTACGATGCTTTTGTTAGTTACTCCCACAAGGATGAAAATTTCGTGGCTAACAAGCTCGTACCTCGATTGGAAAATGGAAGTACAACATGGAAACTTTGCTTACACACTCGCGACTGGACACCATGGGTTATGGTACAAGACCAAATTGTTCTTTCAGTCAAAAACTCACGAAGAACTATAATTGTTCTCTCGCAAAATTTTTTGGAAAGCGCATGGGCCATGATGGAGCTCCGTCAAGCATATCGCAACGCTTTGGATGATGGCAAAGATCGCGTTATCATCATTTTGTACGGGGACATTCAACCCAGCGATACTCAAAAGAAAGAAGTTGAGGCGATGATAAAGTGTAACTTCAATATGAAATGGAATAGTTTTAATTTCTGGGCAAAATTCTTATACCAGATGCCCCACCTAAAGAGAAGAGTTCGTAAGTGAAATACAATAATTTCCAACTATTTTATTCTGGTATGCATGAAAGGAATTCATTTTCAAGTTTTCTCTTCTTTTGTAGATACTTTTCGAGATTAGGAATACTATTGCAGAAGAATAATTTTCAATTATTGAGGAAAAACCTGTATATTATGCAAGGAAAAAAACATTTTTCCCATGCATCCGTAAAAAAGGCCACTTTATTTCTATGGAATGCGGGAACGAAAGCCCCTTTTTGTGGTACCCACAAAACCAGTGGGAGTCATAAATAAATCCCTGGAAAACACTCATAAATCACGGATCAGGCAACTTTCTTCCCTGTGATCCAGGATTTATGAATAGGGATTTATGAATATGAAATGAATGAATATTATTAATAAAACCCTAGGGTTTTATTAATAACTCCCGCTGATTTCCGAGTACTTCAAAAAGAGGATTTCGTTCCCGTATTCCATAAAAATGAAGTGGCTACTTCTACACATGCATGGAAAAAAATATTGTTTGCTACACGAGACAAAAAGGATGATAGAAAGTAGCAACAACGGGCGAATATCTTTAAAGCTTAATTGTGACTCGGCCAGAATCTAACCAGTGATACGATTTTTATAATAGTCATGGAAACGCATTTTATCATCATTCTTGTGGTTTTTTTAATGTCAGGCGAATTTTCGACTGTATTCTGTTATATCACCGTAATTATCTGCTATTTCCTATGTGTATTGTAAAAGCACACTCAGTTGTGAACTCAAAATCAAAATCATTATACATTATCGATGTAGTAGAGTAAAACGGGGCGAAGCAGCCACTTTTTTACTTTCAAGCTTGCCGAGGAATTGTTTAAAAGATTATCATAAAACAAAAGGCACCATTTGAAAGCTGGGTTCTTGGGTTACAAAATCCATTAATTAAAATTCGATATAGCTTAAAAATTACAACTTTTACAACCATTTTTCGGACGCGCTGCATTTTCGATGAATCGGAAAAACGTGGGGCGAGGCAGCCACTTTTTTTAGCAGTCATTATTTAGCAACAGAAAAGTAGTAAATAAATGAAATATTATGATGCTTTTATTCTTCATTTAGTGAGAAATTATACACAAAAGGAAAAAAACCTAGTCAAAAGCAGGAAAAAATTTGAAAAATCTGGAAATTAAATTTTTTTTCACAATTTTTTTCTATTCGTCTTCTTCGCTGCTGTCGGAAGTCTCGTCTAGAGTGCGAATTTTCTTCGAACGTACCCGTCTAGTGCCACCCCGAGCAATTTTATTTTTAGTTTTTTCAACATCTGCTGCAGCTAAAATTTTTCAATTTTATACAAAATTTTCAATTTTTCTAAGTTTTTTTTTTTAAAGAAAAGTTTTTTTTATAAAAAAAGTAATTTTCACCAAATAAAAAAAAGTGTTTATATAAAAAGTTCTGCAAAAAATAGAATTTTATAAAAAAATTTTTTTTATAAAGTTTTTATAAGGTCACTTTATAAAAAAAGTTTTTTTCATAAAATTTTTTTAAGGTCGACCTTATAAAAACTTTTATAAAAAATTTTTATGAGGTTTTTATAAGGATCAAAATCACTAGGGTAAAAATTATTATTGAAAAAAAAAAAAATAAAAATTATCATTCGCTCGTTTCACAGCGGCTGCCTCGCCCCGCGTTCTTAGTGGCTGCCTTGCCCCACGTGTACAATTTTCCGAAAAAATTCCACAAAAGTAAAAATATTGAAAATATTGAAAAACTGATTGTATCATCGTGTTCAGTACAATTTTTACTTTAAAAAACACTGTACAGACTTTTTGTTGTATAATCCAAACTCGAATGATAATGAAAAATAAAGCACGAAAATTTTAGATCGTAGAAATGTTTTTTACTAAAAACGCTGTTTTTAAGAAACTACATCATCTAGAAAACTGAAATTTTGGCAAAAAAAGCGGGTCGGCTCAATCTACATTACATCATAAAAAATTTTCGATTTTAACAAACTTCGTGAATTTTAAAAACAAATGGCGGCCTCGCCCCATGGCTGCCTCGTCCCGTTCTACTCTACGATATTGTAAAATTCGCAGTTATGTCGAAACTGAACACAACGTTGAGGTTACAACTAAAATCCAGAAAATATTCCATCGCTGGAAAGTGTTTTTGTATTTTCGATTCTAGTCAAACAGTTATAAATGTGTTTAGAAATATAAATTAGTATGTTATGCTCAAGTTAGAAAAATTTTCTAACAGTGAAAATCCTACAAATCAAACAATCAAATAAATATATACCCGTAATCGCGTGTGATTTCACAAAAAAAAAAAAAAAAAAAAAAAAAAAAAACAATAAAGTTCGAAGCCATTCGTTTCTTCAGAGTAAAATTTTCATTCAAGAGTTTTATTTGCAGGATTCTAACTCGAAGAAATTTAGATAGTAACCTAATTTTACATCAAGCTGTTTCAATGTGCAACATCGCATGCATACCATACATTTTCCATATGATTTTTCGAGAAATAAATTTGATGTTTGGCAGATAACCATACATTTAAATACAACTTGGGTATTGATTCCAGTGATCAAATTAACGAAAATGTAGTCTTTAAACATCACCTTACGAAAAAGTAAAGCACAAATGACAGGTTCAGAGGCAAAATGACACAAGAATTCCCAATTAAGGATAGAAAACATGTTTATTCACATAAGTCTGTCTCGCTCTTTGGAATTCTTGTGTCGTTTTGCCTCTGAGCCTGTCAAATTACGAAAAGTGAACAATAGTTCACGCTAAGGCCGGGGCACTCTGAAGGCGCCACTTATGCAAGGCACAAAATAACGTAAAATTGATTACATTTACTTACTTTCAAGAATATCAAATAAAAAATTTTCACTTTTTCTAAAGAAAAAAAAACATTCTTCATACGAAAACTTAATGTTCGATGTATTTTTGTCGGATACGATTTTATATCTGTTTTTTGAGTTCTGGAAATTTCTCTGAAATTCATTAATTATTAACTTCAATTTACATTGCAAAATTTATTAGAATTATTGAAATTTGTAAAAAATGTTTAGAATTTTTAATTTCGGATTTTTCAGTGCATTCTTTTAAATTAATAGTGTATTGAACTTGTAAATATATTATGAATAATACTACTATAGTTTTATTGCTAAAATTTTTGTCCTGAAAATTAATTCTATTTACTTATTTTCAAAACTATATATAATACTTCGTAAATTCTTACATAGTTTTTAATTTTTCAAAACTTGAAATTTGAAAAAATAGAAAACTTCGTCAAAGTTTTAAAATACCGAAAGTTTCGACAAATGTTTGTGTTTTCAATAATTTTTAAACTTTTTAGATATCTTTTATTTCAAATCTGATGTACATTAAAAATATCAGTTATTTTCAACGATTTTTCAATTTTGAAAAATTTCTAAAAGAATGAAATTTTAGTAAATCATTAAATTTGAAATTTTTTAGATTTCAGTTACTTTTAAGTTTGATCTTCTTCTTTTCATCCTGTTGTTTAAACAATTTACGGGTGTTTTTTGCACCAAACACCCGTAAAAGGTTCCGTAAGTTACGGGTTTTGAAGAGCGCCAGGGATGAGAATTACGAATTACTCAAAATTGTTTCATTAATTTTAAAAATAAATATTTAAGACTAAAATCTACCAAAACAAAAAAGTTCATTTATTTATTTTGTTCGTTAAATCAATTTATTATTATTTTACGCGTATGTCGAGACGAAAATGAGAAGTAGATGTTAAGGCCAGGTTCCTTCAAAAAACGTGTGTATTTTTTTAAAATTCCATTTATTGTTAAAAAAATATTACAAAATTAAACTTTTTACACATAAAAGTACATATATTAAACAATTAAAAAAAATTTTTTTCTCAATTTTTTTCATAATGGAGGCTCTGAAAACAGCTCTTCCACTTTTTTGGTGGTTGTCACGATTTCTTGGAAACAAATCATTTGAAAGCAAAAAGCAAAATAGTTTTATATTCTGTATCGAAGTGGCTATGTTCCGAACTACAACCAAAAATATTCATTGTTATTTAAAAAAGTTATAAAAAATAAAAGGTTAAAAAAAGGGCCAAAAATAAAAAAATCCACTACTTTGTTTTTTTCTCGGTGGAAATGTTTCATTGTAGTTCTGACCATAGCCAATTCGATGCAAAATATAAAACTGTTTTGCTTTTTGCTTTCAGATGATTGGTTTCCAGGAAATCGTGACAACCAGTATTAAATCGGACGAGTTCAAGCAGCTGTTTTCAGAGCCGCCATAAAAATAAAAAAAAAAGAAAAACGTTTTTGAGTAGTTTAATAAATGTACATCAATCTGTTAGAAGTTTTATTTTGAAATATTGTTTGAATAATAAATGGAATTTAAAATAAAAAAACACGTTTTTTGGAGGAACCTGGCCTTAAATTCGGGGTCTCTGACACCGGGACGCCCAAACCACAACTTTGACCGCCAAACGAGCAATGGAGGTCATTATCCCTAGCTGTTTCATCGGTCAATATCGAGCCTGGTGAACGCGCCAAGCTACACCTCGTGCCCGAATACCGCGAGGTCTCTATGGCGACCCGCGATCGAACGTCCGCAAGGTTGTCTCCGACTTCGCGCAGGTACGAAAACGGCTTCCTGTACCGGCACGCAAGTCCAGCACTAGCTCGCGAGTTACCCGAGTCAACGGACCTCAAATATTGACTCCTTGAGACCTAAAGTTTCCGGGAGCATCAACCCCGTCGAGGTAACTACCTCGTCAAAATCGCGTATTTCCTTTTCTTTCCCTTTTTATTCCCCGGGATAGTCTTCCTTGCCGTAGATGTAGGTTTTCCCGTTTTAGTTTTCCCCTGATTTTGCATTTTCCGCGGACACGTATTTTTGCACCTCTTCGTGGTCAGTTATGGTCACGAAGGTGTCTCTGGTGGAACGCAAGAAAATGCAGTGGGCCAAAGAAAAAGGTGAGTTTTCCGTTTTGGAAAACGTGTTGTAATTCGCTCATAGTTGACATAGTTACTCGTCAGTTTTCCGACGTGAGATCGATGAATTCATTATTAATTTGAGAGGAAAGTGACACTTTACGTTTCGTGTTTTTCACGCTTGAAAGTTTAATGTCAAACCGGAGAATGGCAAAACATATCGCAGTTGAACAGACTTTTTCGGGAATTGTGAATTTTAGAAAAACGATTGAATTTCATTTTTTTCTCTTGTTATTTATGAGGACGCCGTAGAAAAATTATAAGGCTTTAATAAGAATTTTTTGTGGCTACTTCTGAAATTTGTGTCTCAGTAAGAATTCTGTGAAAAGCGAAATCAATAGTATTGTTCCAGATCACATTATCGAATTCATAAATAATGAGAATTCTAGCAATGAATGTATGTCAGATATGAAACCAAAAGTCATAATTTCAGAAAGTTCGAAAAATCAAGTTATAGTGTGCTAGTTTTGTTATAAATTAGGAAAATTGATAGCATTGATATAGCCTTACGCTATATTTTTAAATACTATAATGAATTATATGACAAATTTTTAAATTAAAATTTTATGTTTCAACAGTTTTATATACAAAATATTTTTGGATGTTTCGATCTTCAAATTTTCCATTTTGTTTCAAATTTTCTGAATATTGCAATTTGTAAAAACGAAAGTATTGAGCTTATAATAAGTTCTACTTTTAAATTTCAAACAATATGTATATTATCCATTCTATAAGTTTTTTTGATTATAGGTGATAATTTACATACGTTTCTGTTATCGATTTTGTACTGAAAAATCAAAAGACTATCGAATTATATTTCTGAAATTGTTTGAATCCAAGCTTTTTAATTCAAAAGTAGTAAATGTAAAAAACTTCTGGTGTTCTGAAAAAAACTTCTTTCAAATTATAATTATAAATTTTCAATTTAAAGATTTATTTAGAAATTAAAGTTTGTATAGTTTTAGCTGTGCGTTGCAATTTTTAAATTTTTAAATAAAAAAAATTTTTCCACATAAATTTTGAACATTTGAATTGGTACTTCTTCTGCCCTAAAAAATTTGAGACATTTTTGATCTATTTGAATTTTTTAACTTTGTTTAAGTCGCATATATGTACACATTAAAAATTTAGTAACCTTCGAAAACTTTGGTTGGATTTAAATATCCATTTTATAAATTAGATTGAATTATAAAAAGATTGTTTTTCTGAGATTTAAATGTTTTGAGAAACATTCTACAATATTTTTATTTTTATTCACCGTCATTTTCTGCTTTTCACATATTAGTTAGAACAAAATTACAAAACACACTAATTGTCAATTGTTATTTTATGTTTTAGCAGCTCTGATTCCCACATTTTCCAAGTTTCGCAATTTGAGACTTTCGTTTGATTGCAAAATAGTAGATTGTGTACCAAGGCCGCAAAGTAGGCTTTTATCGTACAGGCAGAATTTTCAGTTCGAGGCAAGCACGGGCGTGATTTTTCAGCACTCGGCTTCGCCTCGTGCTGATAAATCACGCCCGTACTCCCCTCGTACTGAAAATCACGCCCGTGCTTGCCTCGAACTGAAAATTCTGCCTGTGCGACGAGGGCCTACTTTGATGGCCGAGGTGCACACTCTACTTTTTGCAAAAC